>JAOSBO010047848.1:0-52436 GCA_027563915.1 Erythroxylum rotundifolium | reverse complement strand
AAATATTACTAATAGTCTCCAAATAATATTTTCAGCTCAAAACAATTTACCAAAATATCAAAAATATCTAAACTATATCTAAACAACCCGTCAGAAAGGTTGCTAGGAACCTTCGGTGGGAAAAACAACACGTTGGTGCATCTTCGATAGAAAAAACAGCCAATTGGCACTGTCGTTATGTATCTTCTATTGGAAAAACAACACATTGGGCACCTTTGGGGAGGAAAACAACATGTTAGTGCATCTTCGGTGAGAAAAACAGCCCATTGGGAAACTTTAGTGGGAAGAAGAACATGTTGGTGCACCTTTGGTGGGGAAAAACAGCCCGTTGACACGGTTGCCAAGCACCTTTGTTAGGAAAAATAGTACGTTGGTGCACATTCGATGGGTGAAACAACACGTTGGTGCATGTTTTATGGGAGAAATAGCCTATTGGCCCAGTTGCTATGGTCCTTCATTGGGAAAAATAATTGGGTTGGTACACCTTCGGTGGGAGAAACAACCAATTGACACGATCGCTAGGCACCTTCGGTGGGAAAAACAACACGATAGTGCACCTTTGTTGGGCAAAACAGTCTATTGGTACAGTCACTAGGCACCTTCGATGACAAAAATAGCATGATGGTGAACCTTTTGTGGGGAAAACAGCCCGTTGGGCATCTTCGATGGGAAAAACATCACATTGGTGTACCTTCGGTGGGCAAAATAGCCTGTCGGTATGGTTTCTAGACACTTTCGGTGGGAGAAGTAACACGTTGATGCATCTTCAGTAGGCAAAACAACCAGTTGGTACAGTTGCTAGGCACGTTCGGTGGGAAAAAGAGCACATTTATGCACTTTTGGAGGGTAAAACAGCCCGTTGGCATGGTCGCTAGGCACTTTCGGTGGGAAAAATAGCCCGTTAGGTAGCATAGGTGGGAAAAACAACATGTTGGTGCACCTTCGGTGGGTAAAACAGCTTGTCGGCATGTTCGCTAGGCACCTTCGGTGGGAAAAACTGCCCGTGGGAACATTTGCAAGGCACCTTCGATGGGTAAAACAGCATGGTTGAGCACCTTTGGTGGGGAAAACATCTCGTTAGCATGGTTGCTAGGCACCTTCGGTGTGAAAAACAACATGTTGGTACACCTTTGGTGGGCAAAATAGCTTGTTAGTAGGGTCGCTAGGAACCTTTGGTGGGAAGAACAACACATTGGTGCACCTTTAGTGGGCAAAACAGCCCGTTGGTGAACCATTGGTGGGAAAAACAACCAATTGTGCAAATTCGGTGGGAAAAATAAAACGTTTGTGAAAATTTGGTGGGCAAAATAGCCCATGCGCACGCTCACTAGGCACCTACGATGGGAAAAACATTACGTTGGTGCACCTTTAGTGGGGAAAACACCACGTTAGCACGATCACTAGGCACTTACAGTGGGAAAAACAACACGTTGGTGCACCTTTGGTGGGTAAAATAGCCCGTCGATAGGTTCGCTAAGAATATTTGGTGGGAAAAAGCAGCACGTTGGGACACCTTTGGTGGGCAAAACAGCTTGTAGATATGGTCACTAGGCACTTTTAGTGGGAACAACAGCCCATTGGAGACCACAGGTGGGGAAAACAGTTGTTGAGCACCACAGGTGGGATAAATAGCACTTTGGTGCACCTTCAATGGGCAAAACAACTTGTCGACATGTTCACTAGGCACCTTCGGTGGGGAAAATAGCACGTTGGTGCTCCTTCGGTGGGCAAAACAACTCATCGATAAGGTCGCTAGGAGCCTTTGGTGGGAAAAATAACACGTTGGTGTACCTTTGGAGGTAAAACAGCCTGTTGGTGCACCTTCGGTAAAAGAACAACCATTTCCATGATCGTTAGGCATCTTCAGTTGGAAAAACAACCCATTGGGCACCCTCCGTAGGAAAAACAACATGTTAGTGCATCTTCGGTGGGAAAAACAGACCATTGGGCAACTTCAATGAGAAAAACAGCACATTGGTGCACCTTTGGTGGGCAAAACAGCTCATTGACACGGTCATCAGGCCCCTTCGGTGGGAAAAACAGCATGGTGACGCACATTCGATGGGAAAAATAGCACGTTGGTGCATGTTCAGTGGGAAAAATAGTCTGTTAGCCCAGTCTCTATGGTCCTTCATTGGGAAAAACAACCAGTTCGTGCACCTTCAGTGGGGGAAACATCCGGTTGACATGATCGCTAGACACCTTTGGTGGGAAAAACAACACGTTAGTTCGCCTTTGTTGGGAAAAACAGTCTGTTAGTATAGTCACTAGGCACCTTCGGTGGCAAAAATAGCACGGTTTTGAACCTTTTGTGGGCAAAATAGCCCGTTGGGCATCTTCAATGGGAAAAACAACACATTGGTGCACCTTAGGCGGGCAAAATAGCTCGTCGGTATGGTCACTAAGCACTTTCGATGGGAAAAGCAACACGTTGGTGTATCTTCAGTAGGCAAATCAGCCAGATGGTGCTGTCGTTAGGCACTTTTGGTGGGAAAAACAACCCATTGGGAACCATTGGTGGGAAAAACAACACATTGGTGCACCTTTGGTGACCAAAATAGCCCGTTGATAGTGTCGCTAGAAACCTTCGATGGGAAAAAAAGCACATGGGTTCACCTTTTTTGGGCAAAACAACCTGTTGGACATGTCGATATGATCGTTAGGAACTTTTAGTGGCAAAAATAGCACGTTGGACACATTAGGGGAGAAAAACAGCCCATTGGGCACCATAGGTGGGAAAAACAGCACGTTGGTGCACCTTCGATGGGCAAAACAGCTTGTTAGCATGTTCGCTAGGCACTTTCAGTGGGAAAAATAGCAAGTTGGTGCCCCTTTGGTGGGTAAAACAGCTCGTCGTCAAGGTTACTAGGACCCTTCAGTGGGAGAAACAACACATTGGTGCACCTTTGGTGGGCAAAACAGCCCGTTGGTGCACCATCAATAGGAAAAATAGCCGATTGGCACAGTTGTTAGGCATCTTCGGTGAGAAAAACAGCCCATTGTGCAACTTTTGTGGACAAATAGCACGTTGGTGCAACTTTGGAGAGAAAAACTACACATTGGTGCACCTTCGGTGGGAAAAACAACACGTTGCTGCAACCTTAGTGGGCAAAATAGCCCGTCAAAACGGTCGCTAGGCTCCTTCGGCGGGAAAAATAGCACGTTGGTGCACATTTGATGTAAAAAATAGCACGTTGGTGCATGTTCGGTCAAAAAAATAGCCTGTTGGCCCAGTCGCTATGCTCCTTCGTTAGGAAAAACACCCATTTGGTTCACCTTCGATGGGAGAAACGACCGTTGACACAGTCGTTAGGCACCTTTGGTAGGAAAAAAATTTAGTTAGTGTACCTTTTTTGGGGAAAACAGCCTGTTGGTACAGTCACGAGACACCTTCGTTTGGAAAAATAGCACGGCGGCGCACCTTTTGCGGGTGAAATAGTTCATTAGGAATCTTCCGTGGGAAAAACAACACATTAGTACCCCTTCGGTTTGGAAAACATCACGTGGGTATGTTTTCTAGGCACTTTTGATAGGAAAAACAACACACTAGTGCACCTTTGGTGGCCAAAATAGCCCGTTAACAGCTTGCTAGGAACCTTTGGTGGGAAAAACAGAACGTTGGTGCACCTTCGGTGGGCAAAACAGCTCGTGGTGCACCTTTAGTGGGAAAAACAAGCAATTGTGCAACTTCGGTGGGAAAAATAGCACGTCAGTGCAAATTTGGTGGGAAAAATAGCTTGTCGGCATGGTGATTAGACACCTTCGGTGGAAAAAACAGCACATTTGTGCACCTTTGGTGGATAAAACAGCCCGTTGGCACGGTTCCTAGGCACTTTCGGTAGGAAAAATAGTTCGATGGGCACCATTGGTGGGAAAGACAACACTTTGGTGCACCTTCAGTGGGCAAAACAGCTCATCGATATGGTCGATAGGCATTTTCGGTGGGAAAAACAGCCCATTGGATAACTCAGGTCGGCAAAACAACCCGTTGGGCACCACAGGTGGGAAAAATAGCACGTTAGTGCACCTTCGATGGACAAAATAGCTTGTTGGCACATTTTCTAGGGACTTTCGGTGGGAAAAACAGCGTGTTGATGGCCCTTCGGTGGGCAAAGTAGCCAGTCAGCAAGGTCGCTACGAGCCTTCGGTGGGAGAAACAACATGATGATGTACCTTCAGAGGGCAAAACAGCTCGTTGGTGCACCTTCGGTCGGAAAAACAACCGATTGGAATGGTCGTTAGGCATCTTCGGTGGGAAAAATAGCACGTTGGTGCACAATCGGTGAGAAAAACAATACGTTGGTGCACCTTCTATGGGAGAAAAGCACGTTGGTGCAACCTTGGTGGGAAAAACAACCCATCAACATGGTTGCTAGGCTCCTTTGGTGGGAAAAACAGCACCTTGGTGCACATGGGAAAAATAGCATGTTGGATCATGTTAGGTGGGGAAAATAGCCTGTTGGCGTAGTCGCTATGCTCCTTCGATGGGAAAAACACTCGGTGGACCTTTGGTGGCAAAAATAGCCAGTTGACATGGTCGCTAGGCACCTTTGGTGGGAAAAGTAGCACATTAATGTAGCTTTTTTTGGGCAAAATAGTTTGTTGGTACTATCTCTAGGTGCCGTCGTTGGGAAAAATAGCACATTGCTACACATTTTGTATGCAAAATAGCTCGTTGGGCATCTTGGGTGGGAAAAGAAACACATTGTTGCACCTTCGGTAGGCAAAATAGCCCGTCGGTATGGTCTCTAAGCATTTTTAGTGGGAAAAGCAACACGTTTCTCCACCTTCGGTAGGCAAAATAGCCTGTTGGTATGGTCGCCATGCACCTTTGGTGGGAAAAATAACATAATTGTGCGCCTTTGGTGGGCAAAACATCCCATTGGCACGATCGCTAAGCACTTTCAGTGGGAAAAACTGCATGTTGCTTCCAATAGGTAAGAAAAACAACACGTTAGTGCAAGTTCGGTAGGCAAAACAGCTCGTCAACACATTCGCTAGGCACCTTTGGTGGGAAAAATAGCATGTTGGTGCACCTTTAGTGGGCAAAATAGCCCGTCGGTAGGGTCGCTAGGAACCTTCGGTGGGAAAATAGCAGGTTGGTGCACTTTTAGTGGGTAAAACAGCCCTTCGGTGCACCATCGGTGGGATAAACAACCTATTGTGCAACTTCAATAGGGAAGATAAGACGGTGCAAATTTGGAGGGCAAAATAGTGCGTCAGCAC
Organism: Erythroxylum rotundifolium; assembly: GCA_027563915.1. Lineage (NCBI taxonomy): Eukaryota > Viridiplantae > Streptophyta > Magnoliopsida > Malpighiales > Erythroxylaceae > Erythroxylum > Erythroxylum rotundifolium. The sequence goes on along the minus strand of JAOSBO010047848.1, from coordinate 47,210 downwards.
AGTCTCTAGACACCTTCGGTAGGAAAAATAGCACATTGGTGCACTTTCGATGGGAAAAATAGCACATTGGGGCATGTTTGGTGGGAAAAACAGCTTGCTGGCCTAGTATCTAGACTCTTTCATTGGGAAAAGCACCCAGTTGGTGCACCTTCGATGGGAGAAACAGCTGGTTGGCACAGTCGCTAGGCAGCTTTTTTGGGAAAAACAGCACGTTAGTCCACCTTTTTTGGGTAAAACAACCCATAGGTACAGTCACTAGGCACCTTTAGTGGGAAAAATAGCACGTTGGTGCACCTTTTGTGGGCAAAACAGCACGATGGGTTTCTTCGGTGGGAAAAACAACACATACACCTTTGGTGGGAAAAACAACCCGTCGAATGGTCGCTAGGCACTTTCAGTGGGGAAAAACAACACGTTGGTGGGCAAAACAACCCATCAGTATGATTGCTAGGACCCTTTGGTAGGAAATACAACAAGTTGGTGCATGTTCGGTGGGAAGAACAACCTGTTGGCCTAGTCGTTAGGCTTCTTCGGTGGGAAAAATAGCCCATTGGTGCACCTTCGGTAGGAAAAATAGTTGGTTGGCACGGTCGCTAGGCACCTTCTACAAGAAAAACAACACGTTTGTGCGCCTTTGGTGGGGAAAACAAACCGTTAGTATGATTTATGTGGGAAAAATAGCACGTTAGTGCAACTTTTGTGGTCAAAACAACACGTTGGTTTACCTTCGGTGGGAATAACAACACGTTGTTGCATCTTTGGTAGGCAAAATGGTCTGTTGGTGCACATTTGATGGAGAAAATGGACAACTAGGAAACTTCAATGGAAAAAACAGCATGTTGGTGCACCTTCATTGGGAAAAACAACCCATCGGTATGGTCCCTAGGAACTTTCCGTGGGAAAAAGAGCATATTGGTGCACCTTTAGTTGGAAAAACAACACATTGGTGTACTTTCGGTGGGTAAAACAGCTCGTCAGCCCGGTCACTAGGCACCTTCAGTGGAGAAAAGAGCCTATTGGGAACCTTTGGTGGGAAAAACAGCTTGTTGGTGTACCTTTGTTAGGCAAATCAGCGCATTGGCACGATCTCTAGGCACCTTTGGTGGGAAAAACAGCACGTTGGTGCACCTTCGGTGGGCAAAACAGCCCGTTGGTATGGTCGCTAGGCACCTTCGTTGGAAAAAATAGCACATTTGTGCACCTTTGGTGGGCAAAACAGGCTATTGGCGTAGTCACTAAGATCTTTTATTGGGAAAAACAACATGTTGGTGCACATTCTTTAGGCAAAAAAGCTTGTTAGCGCGTTCGTTAGGCACCTTTGGTGGGAAAAATAGCACATTGGTGCCCCTTCAGTGGACAAATCAGCCCATGCGCACAATCGCTAGGTAACTTTGGTGGGCAAAACAGCCCGTCAATATGGTTACCAGGCACTTTTTGTCAAAAAAATAGCCTGTTGGACACCACAGGCAGGAAAACCATAGGTGGGAAAAGCAACACATTGGTGCACCTTTAGTGGGCAAAATAGCTTGTCGGTATGTTTTCTATGAACCTTCGGTTGAAAAACGGCACATTAGTGCCCTTTCAGTGGGCAAAACAGCTCGTTAGCAAGGTCATTACGGAAGTTCGGTTGGAAAAGCAATATGTTGGTGTACCTATGGTGGGAAAAACAGCCCATTGGTGCACTTTCGGTCGAAAAAATAGCCGGTTGGCACGATCATTAGGCATCTTCGTTGGGAAAAACAATCCATTGGACAACTTCATTAGGAGAAACAGCACAATGGTGCACCTTTGGAGGGCATAACAGCCCGCTAACAAAATCGCTAGGCCCCTTTGGTGGGAAAAACAGTTATTGGTGCATGTTCGGTAGGAAAAAGAGCATGTTGGCCCAGTCGCTATGCTCCTTCGTTTGGAAAAACACCTAGTAAGTTCACCTTTGGTGGGAGAAACAGCCAGTTGACACGTTCACTAGGCACTTTCAATAGGAAAAACAAGATAGTGCACCTTTATTAGGCAATACAACCAGTTGGTACGGTCACTAGGCACCTTCAATGGGAGAAAGAGCACGTTGGTGCATCTATTGTGGGCAAAACAGCACATTAGGCATCTTTGATGGGCAAAATAGCCTGTCGGTATGGTCGCTAGCACTTTCAGTGGGAAAAACAACACGTTGGTGCACTTTTGGTAGGCAAAACAACCAATTGGAGAGGTCGCTAGTTACCTTTGGTGGGAAAAATAACATGTTGGTGCACCTTCAGTAGGCAAAATAGCCCATTGGTGCACCTTTGGTAGGAAAAATAGCTGGTCAACACGATCATTAGCCATCTTCATTGGGAAAAACAGCCCATTCGGCATCTTCGGTGGGAAAAACTGCCCAATTGGAAACTTTAGTGGGAAAAACAACACGTTGGTACACCTTTGGTCGGCAAAACAGCATGTTGAAATGGTCGGCACCTTCGGTAGGAAAAACAACACGTTGGTGCACATTCGATGGGAAAAACAGCACGTTGGTGCATGTTCGGTGGGAAAAATAACCTGTTGTCCCAGTCGCTGTGCTTCTTCATTATGAAAGACTCCCAATTGGTGCACGTTTGGTGGGAAAAATAGCATATTAGTGCAACTTTATTGGGTAAAACAGCCCATTGGTATGGTTACTAGACACCTTTGGTGGGAAAATAGCATGTTAGTGCATCTTTGGTGCTCAAAATAGTCCGTTGGGCATCTTCGACAGGAAAAAAAACATTGGTGCACCTTCAGTAGGGAAAGCTACCCGTCAGTATGGTCACTGGGCACTTTAAGAGGGAAAAACAACACGTTGCTGGGCCTTTGATAGGTAAAACATCCAGTTCGTATGGTCGTTATGGGCCTTCGGTAGGAAGAATAGCACATTTGTGCACCTTTGGTGGGAAAAATAGCCCGTTGGCACTATCACTACGCACTTTTGGTGGGAAAAACTGCCCATCGGGCACCATAGGTGGGAAAAATAGCACGTTGATGCACCTTCGGTGGGCAAACCAACTTGTTGGCACATTCTCTAGGGATCTTCAGTGGGAAAAACAGGTAGGCAAAACAACTAGATGGTATGGTCGCTAGGCACCTTCAGTGGGAAAATACCACATTTGAGCACCCTTGGTAGGCAAAACAACACGTTGGTGCACCCTTGGTGAGCAAAACAGTCTTTCAGCACATCACTAGGCACATCTAGTAGGAAGAACAACCGGTTAGTATGGTTGCTAGGCACTTTCGGTTGGAAAAATAGCCTATTGGGCACCTTAGGTGGGAAAAACAACATGTTGGTACACGTTTGGTGGGCAAACACAACCCGTCGGTAAGGTCACTAGAAAACTTCGGGGGGAAAAACAGCCCGTTGGTGCACCTTTGGCAGGTAAAATGACCCATTGGTGCACTTTTAGTGGGAAACACAGCCGATTGGCACAGCGGCTAGGCACCTTTGGGTGGGAAAAACAACCCATTGGGCACCTTCTGTCGAAAAAATAGCCCGTCGAAACGGTCGCTAGGCACTTGTAGATGGAGAAACAGTCCGTTGGGTACCGTAAGTGGGAAAAACAACACGTTGGTGCACCTTCGGTGAGTAAAACAGCCCTTCGGCACAGTCGCTGGGCATTTTAAGTGGGAAAAATAGCGCTTTGGTGCACCTTTGCTGGGAAAAAGAGCCCGTTGGTGCATCTTCAGTGGGAAAAACAGTTGGTTGGTATGGTTGCTAGCCACTTTTGGTGGGAAAAATAACCCATTGGGCTCCTTCGGTGGGAAAACAACCCATTGGGCCTTAAGTGGGAAAAACAGTACATCGACACGATCGCTAGGCATCTTCAGTGGGAGAAACAGCCCATTGGGTACCATAAGTGGGAAAAACAATAAGTGGGTGCACCTTCAGTAGGCAAAAAAACCCGTCGGCACGGTTGCTAGGCACCATCGGTGAGAAAAGCAACACGTTGGTGCACCTTCGATGGGGAAAACAACCAATTGGCACGGTTGCTAGGCACCTTCGATGGGAAAAACAACACGTTGATGCACCTTCAGTGAGGAAAACAACCCATTGGCAGTGTCGCTAGGCACCTTTGATGGGAAAAACAGCACGTTGGCACACCTTTGACAGGAAAAACAGTACGTTGTTGCATCTTCATTGATTAAAACAACTCGTCAATATAGTCATTAGGCACCTTCAGTGGTCAAAATAGCACATTGGTGCACCTTCGGTGTGGAAAACAACCCATTGGCACGGTCACTAGGCACCTTCAATGGGAAACACAACATGTTGGTCCACCTTCGTTGGGTAAAATAGCTGATCGGCACGGTTGTTAGGCACTTTCGGTGGGAAAACAACCCATTGGGCACCTTCGGTGGGAACAACATGTTGACACAATCGCTGGTCACTTTCAGTGGGAAAATAGCTCGTTGGGCACCATAGTTAGGAAAAACAACATATCGGTTCACCTTTAGTGGGCAAAACAACCCATTGGCACAGTCGCTAGGCACCATTGGTAGGAAAAACAGCACATTGGTGCACCTTAAGTGGGGAAAGCAACCTATTGGCATGGTCGTTGGGCACCTTCGATAGGAAAAATAGCACATTGGTGCTCCTTCGGCTAGAAAAACAACACTTTGGTGCACCTTCATTGGATAGCATAGCTCATCGGCAGGGTCGTTAGGCACCTTCAGTGAGAAAAATAGCACGTTTGTGCACCTTTAGTAGGAAAACAACCCGTCAGTATGGTGACTAGGCACTTTTGGTTGGAAAAACAGCTTGGTGGGCACCTTAGGTGTGAAAAACAACACGTTGGTTCACCTTGTAAAATAGCCTATTAGTAGGGTCGCTAAGAACCTTCAGTGGGAAAAACAGCACATTGGTGCACCTTCAATGGACAAAACAGCCCGTTAGTTTTGTCATTTGACACTTTCAATGGGGAAAATAACACGTTGGGCACCTTAGGTGGGAAAAACAACACTTTGGTGCACCTTCGGTGGGTAAAACATCCCATCAACACGGTCGCAAAGCAACTTCTGTGGGAAAAATAGCATCCCATCAATAGTTTATGGACACGGTCGCTAGGCATCTTAAATGGGAAAAACAGCCTGTTGGGCACATTTGGTGGGAAAAACAACACGTTGGGGCACCTTTGGTGGACAAAACAGCCAATCATCATGGTCACTAGGGTCCACCAGTGGCGAAAACAGCCTATCGGTATGGTCGCCAGGCCCTTTCGGTGAGAAAAATAGCCCATTTGGCACCTTAGGCAGGAAAAATAGCATGTTGGTGCACATTTGGTGGGCAAAACATCTCATCGGTAGGGTCGTTAGGAACCTTTAGTGTGAAAAACAGCATGTTGGTGCATCCTTTGGTGGGGAAAACAGCTGATTGGCACAGTTGCTAGGCACCTTCGATAAGAAAAATAGCCGATTGGGCATCTTTGATGGGAAAATAGCCGATTAGGCATCTTTGGTGGGAAAAATAGCCCGTCAACACAGTCGCTAGGAACTTTCGATGGTAAAAACAGCCTGTTGGGCACCATACGTGGGAAAAACAACATTTTGGTACACCTTCGGTGGCAAAAACAACCCGTCAGCACGGTTGCTAGGCACCACCTGTGGGAAAAACAGCACTTTGGTGCACCTTTAGTGGGAAAAATAGCTCATTGGCATGGTCTCTAGGCACCTTCCATGGGAGAAACAGTTTGTTGAGCATCTTCAATGGGGAACCAACCCATTGGGCAACTTTGGTGGAAAAAATAGCCTATTGACACGGTTGCTAGGCACTTTCAGTGGGAAAAACAACCCGTTGGGCCACTTCGGTGGGAAAAATAGCCTGTCAACACGGTTGCTAGGCACTTTCAGTGGGAAAAACAACCCGTTGTGCACCATAGATGGGAACAAAAACATCTTGGATCACCTTTGGTGGGAAAAACAGCCCGTCGGCACGATCGCTAGGCATCATCGGTTGGAAAAACAGCACGTTGGTGCACTTTTGGTGAGAAAAACAGCCCGTCGATATGGTCGCCAGGCACTTTCGGTGAGAAAAATAGCTCGTTGGGCACCTTAAGTAGGAAAAAAACACATTGGTGTACCTTTGGTGCACAAAACAGCCTACCGGTAGGGTCGCTAGGAACCTTCACTGGTAAAAGTAGCGTGTTGGTGCACCTTTGATGGGCAAAACAACTCATTGGTGCACCTTAGGTGGGAAAAATAGCTGGCTGGCATGGTCGCTAGGCACATTCACTGAGGAAAATAGTCGATTAGGCACCTTCGACGGGAAAATAACCTATTGGGCACCTTCGGTTGGAAAAAATAGCCCATCGACACAGTCGCTAGGAACTTTTGGTGGGAAAAGCGGCACGATGGGCACCATTGGTGGGAAAAACAACATGTTTTTGCACTTTCGATGCGCATAACAGTCCATTGATACGATCGCTAGGCACCATCTGTGGGAAAAACAACACGTTGATGCTCCTTCGATGGCCAAAAAGGCCTGTTGGCATGGTCGTTAGGCATCTTCGGTGGGAAAAATAGCCCGTTGGGCACCTTCAGTAGGAAAAACAGCACGTTGGTGCACCTTTGGTGGCCAAAACAACCTATGGGCATGTTCGCTAGGCACCTTCATTAGGAAAAACAACGCGGTGCACCATCAGTGGGGAAAATAGCCTGTTAACATGGTTGCTAGGCACCTACGGTGGAAAAACAAACACGGTGGTGCACGTTTGATTTGCAAAACAACCTGTTGGGAACCTTCATTGGGAAAAACAACACGTTTGTGGACCTTCGTTGGGAAAAATAGCCCGTCGGCATAGTTGCCAGGCACTTTTGGTGCGAAAAACAACACGTTAGTGCCTAGTGGTGGGAAAAACGACACTTTTGTAGGAGAAACAACACTTTCGTGTAGATTCAGTGGTGAAAACTACACGTCGGCAGGGTTGTTAAGAATCTTTGGTGGGAAAAACAACACATTGGTGCACCTTTGGTGGGCAAAAGAGCCCGTAGGCACAACTTCTAGGCACCTTCGGCGGGAAAACAACCCGTTCGACACCTTCGGTGGGAAAAACAGCACATCAAAGCACCTTGATGCACCTCTGTTGGGCAAAACAGCCCGTCGGCATGGTCGCTAGGCCATTTTGGTGGGAAAATAACCTATTGGGTGCCATAGGTGGGAAAAACAACACTTTAATGCACCTTCGGTGAGCAAAACATCTCGTTAGCACGGTCGCTAAGCACTTTCTGTAGGAAAAACAACACTTTGGCGCACCTTTGGTGGTCAAAACCGCCTGTGGGCAGGGTTGTTAGGAATCTTTGGTGGGAAAAACAACACGCTGATGCACCTTTAGTGAGTAAAACAGCCCATGGGCTGGTTGCTAGGCACCTTTGGTGGGAAAAATAGCCCTTTGGGCATCTTTAGTAGGAAAAACATAACGTTGGTGCACCTTCGTTGGGCAAAACAGCCCATTGGGATGGTCGCTAGACCCTTTTTGTGGGAAAATAGCCAGTTGGGTGCCATAGGTGGGGAAAACAACACGTTGGTGCACCTTCGATGAGCAAAACAGCCCATCGGCACGATCGCTGAGCACCTTCAGTAGGAAAAATAGTACTTTAGTGCACCTTCGGTGGCTAAAAACTCCCGTCGGTAGGGTTGCTAAGAATCTTTGGTGGTCAAAACAATACGTTGGTACACCTTCAATGGGCAAAATAGTCGGTGGGCACAGTTGCTAGGCACCTTGGGTGGGGAAAACAACCCGTTGGGCACATTCGGTGGGAAATACAACACGATGGCGCACCTTCGGTCTGCAAAACAATCTTTCGGCACAGTCGCTAGGCACCTCAGGTGGGAAAAATAGCCCGTCATTATGGTCACTAGGCACTTATGGTGGGAAAAAAGCTGTTGAGCACCTTAGGTCAAAAAAATAACCCATCGGCAGAGTCACTAGGAACCTTCGATGGGAAAAACAAAACGTTGATGCACCTTCTTGGGAAAAACACCCTATTGGCGCACCTTCGGCGTGAAAAACACCCCATTGGCACCTTCAAAATGGGCCTTCAATGGCAAAAATAACTTCTTGGTGCACCTTCAGTCAACAAAATAACTTGTGGTGTAGCTTCCATGAGAAGAACGACCCATTGGGAACCTTCGACAAGAAAAATAGCATGATGGTGCGCCTTTGTTTGGCAAAACAGCTCGTCAGAATAGGTATTAGGCAACTTCAATGGGAAAAACAACACATTGGTGCACCTTCAGTGTGCAACACAGCCCCTTGGTATGGTCGCTAAGCACTTTCGATGAGAAAAACAACCCATTGTCTACCTTAGGTGGGAAAAATAGCATGTTGGTGCGCCTTTGGTAGGTAAAACAGCCTGTTGGTAGGGTCACTAGGAATCTTTGGTAGGAAAAACAACACGTTAGTGCACCTTCGGTAGGCAAAATAGCCCATTAGTATTGTCCCTTGACACTTTCAGTGGAAAAAACAATCCATTGGGCACCTTCAATAGGAAACATAACACTTTCTCGGACCTTCCATAGGCAAAACAGCTCATTGACACGGCCACTAGGCAACTTCAGTGGGAAAAACATTACGTTGGTGCACCTTAAGTGGGTAAAACAATGCATTGGAAAGGTCGTTAGGCACCTTTGGTGGGAAAAACAACCCATTGGACACATTCGGTAGGAAAAATAGCACATTGGTGCATCTTCAGTAGGCAAAACATCCTGTTGGCACGATCGCTAGGCTCCTCCAGTGGGAAAAACAGCTCGTTGGTATGGTTGCTAGGCACTTTTGGTGGGAAAAATAGCCCATTCGGCACCTTAGGCGGGAAAAACAGCATGTTGGTGGGCAAAACAGCCTGTCGACAGGGTTGTTAGGAACCTTCAGTGGGAAAAATAGCATGTTGGTGCACCTTTGGTGGGCGAAAGAGCCCTTGGTGCTCCTTCGGTGGGAAAAACTGCCAGTTGGCATGGTGACTAGGCACGTTGGGGGGGAAAATAGCCCACAGGGCACCTTTGGTGGGAAAACAGCCCAATGGGCATTTTCAATGGGAAAATCACCCGTCTATATGGTCGCTAGGCATTTTTGGTGGGAAAAATAGCCCATCGACCCGATCGCTAGGCTCCTATAGTGGGAAAAACAGCCCATTCGGCACCTAAGGTGGGAAAACAGCCCATCGACAGGGTTATTAGGAACCTTCAGTGGGGAAATCATCATGTTGGTGCACCTTTGGTGGGCAAAACAACAGGTTGGAACGGTCGCTAGGCACCTTTGATGGACAAAGCAGCCTATTGGGCACCTTTGATAGGAAAATAGCCCACTGGGCACATTTGGTGGAAAAAATATCCCGTCAGTATGGTCGCTAGGCGGCTTCGATGGGAAAAACAACCCGTTGGGCACCTAAGGTGGCAAAAACAGCATGTTGGTGCCAGTTTGGTGGGCAAAACAGCACGTCGGGGTCACTAGGCACCTTTAGTGTGAAAAATAGTGCGTTGGTGCACCTCCGACGAGCAAAATAGCCCGTTGGCGCACCTTCATTGGGAAAATAGATTGTTGGGAACCTTTGGTCAAAAAAGCAGCATGTTGGTGCACGTTCATTAGGCAAAATGGCCCATCAGCATGGTTGCTAGGCACCATTGTGTTGTGGACCTTCGGTGGGCAAAACAGCGTGTTGGGAACCTTCGGTGGTAAAAACCGCACGTTGGGACACCTTCTTTGGGCAAAATAGCCCATCAGTATGGTTGCCAGGCACCTTCGGTATGAAAAACAGCACAATGGTGCACCTGCGATGGGAAAAACAGCACATTGGTGTACCTTCGGTGCTCAAAACAATCTCATGGGCCTAGTCGCTAGGCACCTTTGGTGGGAAAAACAACCCGTTTGTATGGTCGCTAGGCACTTTTAATGGGAAAAACAATCTGTTCAGCACCTTAGGTGGGAAAAACAACATGTTGGTGCAAATTTGGAGAGCAAAATAGCCCTTCAGTAGGGTCGCTAGGAACCTTTGGTGGGATAAATACAAGGTTGGTGCATTTTTGGTGGGCAAAACAGCCCGTTGGTGCACCTTTGGTTGGAAAAACATCAGGTTGGCATGGTTGCTAGGCACCTTCGGTGGGAAAAATGGCCCATTGGGTAGCTTTGGTGGGAAAATAATCTATTGGGCACCATCGTTAGGAAAAACTAGGCACTTTCAGTTTGAAAAACAGTCGCTAGGCACTTTCAGTGGGAAAAACAACCTGTTAGGCACCATAGGTGGGAAAAACAAGATGTTGGTGCACCTTCGTTGGGCAAAATAGCTCGTCGGCACAGTCCTTAGGCACCATCAGTGGGAAAAAATAGCACATTGGTGCACCTTCGGTAGGCAAAACAGCTCATGGGCACGATCTCTAGGCACCTCCAGCGGGAAAAACAGCTGGTAGGTATGGTAGCTAGGCAATTTTGGTGGGAAAAAGCAGCCTATCGACAAGGTCACTAGGAACCTTCGGTTGGAAAAACGTTGGGGCACCTTTGGTGAGCAAAACAGCCTATTAGTCGACCTTCGATAGGAAAAACAATCGATTGGCATGCTCGCTAGACACGTTCAATGGGAAAAACAACTCATTGTACACCTTCGGCGGGAAAACAACCGATTGGCAACCATCGGTGGGAAAAATAGCACGTCGGCACGGTCACCAGACACCGTCGTTGGGAAAGACAGCACGTTGGTGCACCTTTGGCTGGAAAAAGTAGACCTTTGGCAAGTTCACTAGGAACCTTTTGTGGGAAAAACAGCTCGTTGAGCACCTTTAGTGGGAAAAACCACACATTGGTGCACCTTTGATGGGTAAAACAGCCTGTGGGCACATTCGCTAAACACCATCGGTAGGAGAAACAGCACATTGGCGCATGTTCGGTGGGAAAAAATAGACCTTTGGCAAGGTCACTTGGCACTTTCGGTGGGAAAAAGAACCCATTAGGCACCATAGCTGGAAAAAACAACATGTTGGTGCATCTTCAGTAGGCAAAATAGCCCATCGGTACTGTCGCCAGGCACCATCGGTGGGAAAAACAGCACGTTGGTGCACTTTTGGTCAGAAAAAAGGCCCGTTGGCACGGCCATTAGGCATCTTTGGTGGGAAAAACATTCCGATGGGCACCTTCAGTGGGAAAACAACCTACTGGGCACCTTCGGTGGGAAAAACTGCACATTAGTACGATCAGTAGGCACCATCGGTAGGAAAAAATATATCTTTGACAAGCTCACTAGGGACCATCGATGGGAAAAATAGCCCGTTAAGCACCTTCGATGTGAAAAGCAGCATGTCGATACACCTTCGGTGGGCAAAACAGCCCGTGGGCAAGTTTGGTAGGCACCATCGAGGGGGAAAATAATATGTAGGTGCACCTTCGATGGAAAAAATAGACCTGGCAAGGTTGCTAGGCACTTGTAATGGGAAAAAACAGCCCGTTGGGCACCATAGGTGGGAAAAACAACAAGTTGGTGCCCCTTTAATGGCCAAAAATAGCCAGATGGCATAGTCGCTAGGCACCGTCGGTGGGAAAAGACCCTGCTGGTGCACTTTCAGTGGGAAAAACAGCCCCTTGGCACAATTACTAGGCACCTTCGGTAGGAAAAAATTCCATTGGGCACCTTCGGTGAGAAAACTACCCATTACGCACCTTTGGTGGTAAAAACAACATGTTGGTACGGTCGATAAGCACATTAGTGTGAAAAACAGCACATTTGTGCACCTTTGGCAGGAAAAACAGCACGTTGGCACGATCATTAGGTAGCTTCGGTGGGAAAAGTAACACGCTGGCACGGTCATTAGGTAACTTCCGTGGGAAAAAAAGCAGCTCATTGACATGATCACTGGGCATCTTCAGTGTTAAAAACATTACTTTGGTGCATTTTCGATGGGTAAAACAGCCTATAGGCATTGTCGTTAGGCACCTTCGATTGGAAAAACAGCCTATTGAGCACATTTGGTAGGAAAAACAACACGTCAGTGCACCTTCGATGGGTAAAACATCAAGTCAACACGGTCGCTAGGCTCCTCCAGTGGGAAAAACAGCCTATTGGTCTGGTCGCTAGGCACTTTCGGTGGGAAAAATAGCCCATTAGGCACCTTAGGTGGGAAAAATAGCACGTTGGTGGGAAAAACAACCCTGTAGGAACCTTCGGTGGGAAAAATAGCACGTTTGTGCACCTTTGGTGGGCAAAAGAGTCGTTGGTGTACCTTTGGTGGGAAAAATAGCCGATTGGCACAATCACTAGGCACCTCTGATGGGAAAAATAACCCATAGTGCAACTTTGGTGGGAAAACAGTCCATTGGGCACCTTTTATGGGAAAACAACCCATTGTGCACCTTCGGTGGGAAAAACAACACGTGGGCACGATTGCCAAGCACCATCATTGGGGAAAACAACACGTTGGTTCACCCTCGGTTGGAAAAAGTAGACCTTTGGTAAGTTCTCTAGGCATCTTCAGTGGGAAAAATAGCCCGTTGAGGACCTCCGGTGGGAAAAACAACCTGTTGGTGCATTTTTGGCGGGCAAAATCGTTTTGTGGGGAAATTTGCTAAGAAACATCGATGGGGAAAAACAGCACGTTGGTGCACCTTCAGAGGGAAAAAACAGACCATTAGCAAGGTGTCTAGGCACTTTTGGCAGGAAAAACAACACGTTGGCACGATCATTAGGCAGCTTCGGTGGGAAAAGTAGCACGCTGGCACGGTCGTTAGGCAACTTCCGTGGGAAAAATAGCACGTTTGTGCACCTTTGGTAGGCAAAACAGCTTGTCAGTAGGGTCGCTAGGAACTTTCGGTGGGATAAATAGCACGTTGGTGCACCTTTGGCGGGCAAAATAGGACTTTGGTATTGTCGCTTGACACTTTCAGGGGGAAAAGCAGCTCTTTGGGCACCATAGGTGGGAAAAACAACATGTTGGTGCACCTTCAGTAGGCAAAACAACCCATCGACACTATTGTTAGGCACCATCGGTATGAAAAATAGCACGTTGGTGCACTTTCGGTGGAAAAAAGGCCTGTTGTCACAGTCACTAGGCACCTTCAGTAGGGGAAATAGCATGTTGGCACGATCACTAGACACCATCAGTGGGAAAAACATCACGTGGGCACACCTTCGTTGGGAAAAAACAGACCTTTGGTAAGGTTGCTAGGCACCTTCGATGGGAAAAACAGCTCGTTGGGCACCTTCAGTGGGAAAAGCAGCACGTCGGTGCATCTTCGGTGGGCAAAATAGCCCGTGGGCAAGTTTGCTAAGCACGATCAGGGGAAAAAATAACATATTGGTGCACCTTCAGTGAAAAACACAGACCTTTGGCAAGGTTGCTAGGCACTTTCGGTGGGAAAAACAGCCCGTTGGACACCATAGGTGGGAAAAACGACATGTTGGTGCATCTTTAGTGGCAAAAAATAGCCTGCCAGTACGATCGCTAGGCACCATTGGTGGGGAAAAGGCCTCGTTAGTGCACTTTCGGTGGGAAAAACAGGCCGTTGGCATGATTGCTAGGCACCTTTGGTGGGGAAAATATCCTGTTGGGCACCTTCGATAGGGAAACAACCCATTGAGCACCTTCGGCGGGAAAAACAGCACGTTGGCACGGTCGCTAGGCACATCGATGCCAAAAATAGCACATTTGTGCTCCTTCGATGGAAAAAACATCACGTTGGCACAGTCATCAGGCAACTTTGGTGGGAAAAACAGCACATTAGCATGATCATTAGGCAACTTCGGCGGGAAAAAACAAAACGTTGGTACACCTTCAATGGCCAACACAGCTCGTTGGTACGGTCGCTAGGCACTTTCAATGAGAAAAACAACACATTGGTCACCTTAGGTGTGAAAAACAACACGTTGGTGCACCTTTGGTGAGCAAAATAGCCCGTCGGTAGGGTCGCTAGGATCCTTCGGTGGGAGAAACAGTACGTTGGTGCGCCTTTGGTGGGCAAAACAACCCGTTAGTATTGTCACTTGACACTTTCAGTAGGAAAAACATCCCGTTGGGAACCTTGGGTGGCAAACACAACACTTTGGTGCACCTTCGGTGGGAAAAATAGGTCGACACGATCACTAAGCAACTTCAGTAGGAAAAACATTACTTTGGTACACCTTCGATGGGTAAAATAGCCCTTGGGAGCGGTCGTTCGGTAGCTTCAGTGGGAAAAACAACTCGTTGGGCACATTCAGTGGAAAAATAGCACGTTGGTGCACCTTTAGTGGGCAAAACATCCCATTGGCACGGTTGCTAGGCTCCTCCAATGGGAAAAACAGCCTGTCAGTATGGTCGCTAGGCACTTTTGATGGGAAAAACAACCCATTCGACACCTTAGGTGGGAAAAACAACACGTTCGTGGGAAAAACAGCCCATCGACAGGGTCATTAGGAACCCTCAATGGGGAAAACAGTAGGTTGGTGAACCTTTGATGGGCAAAAGAGCCGTTGGTGCACCTTCGGTGGGAAAAACAGCCGGTTGGCACGGTCATTAGGCACCCTCGGAGGGAAAAACAACCCATTGGGCACTTTTGATGGCAAAATAGCCCATTAGCTGTCTTCGGTGGGAAAAACAGCCCGTTAGCCCGATCATTAGGCTCTTACAGTGGGAAAAACAACCCATTGATATATGGTCGCTAGGAAGTTTTGGTGGGAAAAACAACCCACTCGGCACCTTAGGTGGGAAAAACTACACATTGGTGTACATTTGGTGGGCAAAACAGCCCAACGGTAGGGTCATTAGGAACCTTCGGTGGGGAAAACAACATATTGACGCACCTTTGGTGGGAAAAACAGCATGTTGGAGCAACTTCAGTGGGAAAAACCACCGGTTGGCACTATCATTAGGCACCTTCTGTGGGAAAAACAACCTATTGCGCACCTTCGATGGGAAAATAGCCCATTGGGCACATTTAGGGGGAAAATAGCCCATTGGGCACATTCGGTCGGCAAAACAGCCTTTCGACATAGTCGCTAATCACCTTAAGTGGCAAAAATAGTCCATCGGTATGGTCGCTAGGCACTTTCAATGGGAAAAATAGCCCGTTGGGCATCTTAGGTGGGAAAAATAGCATGTTGGTGCACATTTGGTGGGAAAAAGAGCACGTCGATAGGGTTGCTAGGCATCTTCGGTGTGAAAAACAACACGGTGGTGCACCTTCGATAGGCAAAATAGCTGGTTGGTGCACCTTCAGTGGGGAAACAGCCTGTTGGAAACCCTCATTCGGGAAAACAACATATTGGTGCACCTTCGATGTGCAAATGACCCATCGTCATGGTTGCCAAGCACCTTCAGTGGGAAAAACAGCAGAATGGTGCATCTTTAGTGAGCAAAACAGCTCGTTGGGAACCTTCGGTGCAAAAAACAACACATTGGTGCACCTTCGTTGGGAAAAATAGCCCAATGGCATGGTTGCCAGGCACCATCGACGGGAAAACAGCACGATGGCGAACCTTTGGTGGGAAAAATAACACATTGGTGTACCTTCGGTGGGTAAAACAACTCGTGGACCTGGTCACTAGGCACCTTCGGTGGAAAAAATAACTCGTTTGTATGGTTGCTAAGCACTTTTGGTGGGAAAAAGAGCTCGTTGGGCACCTGTGGTGGGAAAAATAGCAAGTTGGTGCACTTTGGGTTGGCAAAATAGCCTGTTGGTGCACCTTCGATTGGAAAAACGACCGGTTGGCATGGTTGCTAGGCATCTTCAGTGGGCAAAACGGCCCATTGGGTAGCTTTGGTGGGAAAACAACCTATTGGGCAGCTTCGGTGGGAAAAACTAGGCACTTTCAATGGGAAAAACATGATATGGTAGCTAATCACTTTCGATGGGAAAAATAGCTCGTTGGGGACCTTAGGTGGGAAAAATAGCCTGTCAGCAAGGTTAGTAGGAACCTTTGGTGCACATTGGTGCACCTTTGATGGAAAAAATAGCCCATTGGGCACCTTTGCGGGAAAAAACAACCCATTGGGCACATTCGGTGGGAAAAGTAGCATGTCAGCACAGTCACCAGGGACCATCCTTAGGAAAAACAGCATGTTGGTGCACCTTTGATTGGAAAAAATAGACCTTTGGCAAGGTCGCTAGGCACCTTTGGTGGGAAAAACAACCTGTTGAGCACCTTCAGTGCGAAAAACAATACATTGGTGCACCTTTGGTGGGCAAAACAACCTATGGGAACATTCGCTAAGCACCATTAGTGGGAAAAATAGAACATCGGTGCACCTTCGTTGGGGAAAACAGCCGTTGGGCATGGTTGGTAGGCACCTTTAGGGGGAAAAACAACATGGTCACTAGGCAGCATCGTTAGGAAAAACAGCATGCTCATGCGCCTTCGGTTGGAAAAAAGAAACCTTTGGCAAGGTTGCTAGACAGCTTCGATGGGAAAAACAACCCGTTGAGCATCTTCGGTGGGAAAAACAGCACATTGGTGTACCTTCAATGGGAAAAAATAGACCTTTGACATGGTCACTAGGAACTTTTGGTGGAAAAAACAGCTCGTTGGGCATCATAGGTGGGAGAAATAGCATGTTGGTGCACCTTCAGTGGGCAAAAGCAGCCCACCGGCACGGTCTCTAGGTACCATCAGTGGGGAAAAGACCCTGTTGGTGCGTTTTTGGTTGGAAAAATAGCCCGTTGGCATGATTGCTAGACACTTTGGTGGGAAAAACGTCCCGTTGAGCACCTTCAGTAGGAAAGCAACCCATTGGGCACGTTCGGTGGGAAAAACAACACGTTGGCATGGTCGTTAGGCACATCAGTGTGAAAAACAACACGCTCGTGCACCTTTGATGGGAAAAAATGTCCTTTTGCAAGGTCGCTAGGCACCTTAGGTGGGAAAAACAACCCGTAGGCACATTCGCTAGGCAACTTTAATGTGAAAAATAACACGTTGGTACACCTTCGGTGGAGAAAATAACCCATGGGCACAGTCTCTAGGCACCTTCTGTGGGAAAAACAGCACGTTGGTGCACCTTTGGTAGGTAAAATAGCCCGTCGATATGGTTACTATGCAGTCTCAATGGGAAAACAGCCCGTTGGGCACCATAGGTGGGAAAAACAACACGTTAGTGCACCTGTGGTGGGCAAAACAACCCGTCTGCATGGTTGCTAGGCACTTTTTGTGCGAAAAGTAGTCCATTGGGCACCTTAGGCGGGAAAAATAGCATGTTAGTGCACCTTTAGTGGGCAAAACAGCCCGTTGCCACTTTCAATAGGCGCCTTGGGTGGGATAAACAGCAAGTTGGTGCACTTTCAATGGGCAAAACAACCTGTTGGTGCACATTCGGTGGGAACCCGTTGGAAACCTTCGTTGGCACCCCTTTGTTACGAAAAAAAACTTGTCTGCACGGTGGTTAGGCACCTTCGGTGGAAGAAACGGCCCATTGGGTAGCTTTGGTGGGAAAATAACCCATTGGACACCTTCAGTGGAAAAAACTAGGCACTTTCAGTGGGAAAAACACGGTTATTAGGCACTTTCAGTGGAAAAAACAACCCGTTGGGCACCATCAGTGGGAAAAACAACATATTGGTGCACCTTTGGTGGGCAAAACAGCCCATTGGCACGGTCTCTAAGCACCTTTGGGCAAAACAGCCCGCGGGCATAGTCGCTAGGCAACTTTGGTGCAAAAAATAGCACGTTCATGCACCTTCGATGGGAAAAACAATCTCTCGGCACGGTCGCTAGGCACCTTCAGTGGGAAAAACAGCCCATCGGTATGGTAGCTAGGCACTTTATATGGGAAAAATAGCTCATTGGGCATCTTAGGTAAGAAAAATAGCCTATCAGCAAGGTCACTAGGAACCTTTGGTGGGAAACCAACACGTTGGTGCTCCTTCGATGGGAAAAACAACCGGTTGGCTTGATCACTAGGCACCTTTGATGGGAAAAGCAGCCCATTTGGCACCTTCGTTGGGAAAACAACCATTGGCCACCTTCGGTGGGAAAAACAGAATGTTAGAACAGTCACGGCACCTTCGTTGGGAAAAATAGCACGTTGGTGCACCTTTGGTTGGAAAAAAAAGACCTTTGGCAAGGTCGTTAGGCACCTTCGGTGGGAAAAAAAACCCGTTGAGCACCTTCGGTGGGAAAAACAACACATTGATGCACCTTTGGTAGGCAAAACAGCCTGTGGGCACATTCGTTGAGCACCATTGGTGGGAAAAAGAGTAGGTTGGTGGATGTTCGCTGGGAAAAAATAGACCTTTGGCAAGGTCGCTATGCACTTTCGATGGGAAAAACAGCCCGTTGGGCACCATAGGTGGGAAAAAAAACATGTTGATGCACCTTTAGTGGGAAAAAACAACCCATTGGCACGGTCATTAGGCACCATAAGTGGGGAAAAGGCTCCGTTGGTGCACTTTCGGTGGAAAAAATAGCCCGTTGGCACGATTGCTAGACACTTAGGTGGGAAAAAATCCCGTTGGGCACCTTGAGCAGGAAAACAACCCATTGGGCGCGTTCGGCAGGAAAAATAACACATTGGCACGATCGCTAGGCACATTGGTGCAAAAAATAACACATTCGTGCACGTTCGGTAGGAAAAAAAGGCCCTTTGGCAAGGTCGCTAGGCACCTTCGATGGGAAAAATAGCCCATGGGCACATTCGCTTGGCAGCTTTGATGGGCACATTCGCTTGGCAGCTTTGATGGGAAAAATAGCACGTTGATACACGTTCGATGGGGAAAACAACCCATGGGCACAGTTGCTAGGCACCTTTGGTGGGAAAGACAACACATTGGTGTACCTTCGGTGGGCAAAATAGCCCGTCTATATGGTCGCTATGTACTTTCAGTGGGAAAATAGCCTGTTGGGCACCATAGGTAGGAAAAACAACAGGTTGGTGCACCTTTGGTGGGGAAAACAACCCGTCAGCATGGTCGCTAGACACTTTCTGTAGCAAAAACAACCCATTAGGCACCTTAGGTGGGCAAAATAGCCCGTCGATATGGTTGCTATGTACTTTCAGTAGGAAAACAGCCTGTTGGGCACCATAAATGGGAGAAACTGCACGTTGGTGGACCTTTAGTGGGCAAAACAACCCGTTAGCACGTTCAACAGGAGCTTGGGGTGGGAAAAACAGCACATTGGTGCACCTTCAATGGGCAAAATAGCCTGTTGGTGCACCTTCGATGGGAAAAACAACCCGTCGGAAACCTTCAGTAGAAAAATAGCACGTTGGTGCCCCTTCATTGTGGAAAACAACTTGTCTGCATGGTGGTTAGGCACGTTCGGTGGGAAAAGTAGCACGTTGGTGAACCTTCAGTGGGCAAAACAGCCAGTTGGTATGGTCGCTAGGCACTTTTGGTGGGAAAAATAGCCTGTTGGCCACCATAGGTGGGAAAAATAGCATGTTGGTGCAAGTTTGGTGGGCAAAATAGCACATTGATAGGGAAAAACAGCACAATGGTGCACCTTCGGTGGGCAAAACAACCTATTGGGAACCTTCGGTGGGAAAAACAACACATTGATGCACCTTCGTTAGGCAAAATAGCTGATCGGCATGGTTGCCAAGCACCTTCAGTGGGAAAAACAACACGATGGTGCACCTTCGATGGGAAAAACAACACATTGGTGTACCTTCGGTGGGTAAAACAATCCGTGGGGGGCCTGGTCACCAGGTACCTTTGGTGGAAAAAGCAACCCGTTTGTATGGTTGCTAAGCACTTTTGGTGGGAAAAACAGCCCGTTGCGTAGCTTTGATGGGAAAAACAACACGTTGGTGCACGTTCGGTGGGCAAAACAGCCCTTCGGTAGGGTCGCTAGGAATCTTCGGTGGAAAAAATAGCATATTGGTGCACTTTCGGTTGGCAAAATAGCCCGTTGGTGCACCTTGGATTGGAAAAATAGCTGGTTGGCATGGTTGCATGGCAACTTCGATGGGAAAAATGGCCCATTGGGTAGCTTTGGTATGAAAACACCCCATTGGGCACCTTTAGTGGGAAAAACTAGGCACTTTCAATGGAAAAAACAGGATCGTTAGTCACTTTCAGTGGGAAAAACAAGTCATTGGGCACCATAGGTAGGAAAAACAAGATGTTAGTGCACATTCTTTGGACAAAAAAACCCATCGGCACGATCACTAGGCATCATTGGTGGGAAAAACAACACATTGGTTCACCTTTGGTGGGAAAAACAGCCCATTGGAACGGTGGTTAAGCACCTTCGGTGGGAAAAATAGCACAACGGTGCATCTTTGATGGGCAAAATAACCCATGGGCATGGTTTCTTTGGTGGGAAAAAAAACACGTTTGTGCACCTTTGGTGGGAAAAAGCAAGTTGGCGCATCTTCAATCGCTAGGTGCCTTTGATGGGAAGAACAGCATATAGGTGCACGTTTGTTGGGAAAAATAGCTTGTTGGCCCTATCGTTAGGCTCCTTCGGTGGCAAAAAAAGCCAGTTGGCTCAGTCGTTAGACACCTTTGGTGGGAAAAATAGGACGTTGGTGCACCGTTGGTGTTCAAAACAGCTCGTTGGTATGGTCGCTAGTCACCTTCAGTGGGAAAAATAGCACGTTGGTGTACCTTTTGTGGCCGAAAACACCCATTGGGCATCTTCGTTGGGAAAAACAACATGTTAGCGCACCTTCGGTGGGAAAAACAGCTTGACGGCATACTCACTAGGCGCTTTTGATGAGAAAAACAGCATGGTAGTGCACCTTCGGTGGGCAAAATAGCCCGTTGGTGAACTTCAATGGGCAAAACAGCCCTTTGGGAACCGTTGGTGGGAAAAACAGCACAAAGGTGCACCTTCGTTAAGAAAACTACCCTTTGTCACGGATGCTAGGTACCTTCGATGGGAAAAACAACATGTTGTTAGACCTTCGGTGGGCAAAACAACCTATTGGTCCTGTCGTTAGGCTCCTTCGGTAGGAAAAATAGCCGGTTGGCATAGTCATTTGGCATTTTTGGTGAGAAAATCAACACGTTGATGCACATTCTATGGGCAAAACAACCCGTTAGTTCAATCGCTAGACAGCACGCTGGTGCACCTTTGGTAGGAAAAACAGCACGCTGGTGCACCTTTGGTAGGAAAAATAGCCCGTCGGTATGGTCGCTAGGCACTTTTGGTGGGAAAAACAACCCCTTTGTGCACCTTCAATGGGCAAAATAGTCTATTGGTGCACCTTCAGTTAGAAAAATAGCCCGTTGGTGCGCCTTTGGTGGGCAAAACAGCTAGTTCGTGCACCATTTGGTGGGAAAAACAGCAGGCTAGCAAGGTCAGTAGGCACCTTCGCTGGGAAAAATAACACATTGAGAACATTCGGTGGGAAAAACATCCCATTGGTGAGCCTTCAATGGGAAAAACAACTCGTTGGTGCACCTTCAATGGGAAAAACAACCCGTTGGTGCTCCATTAGTGGGCAAAACAACTAGTTTGTGCACCATTGGTGGGAAAAACAGTAAGCTGGCAAGGTCGCTAGGCACCTTTGGCGGGAAAAATAGCCCATTGGGAATATTCAGTGGGGAAAATAGCACATTGGTGCACCTTCGGTGGGAAAAACAGCCCATTGGGCACCTTCGGTATGAAAAGCAGCTCGTTGATGCACCTTTGGTGGGCAAAACAGCCAGTCACCACGATCGTTAGGCCCTTTTGATGGGAAAAATAGCACGTTAGTGGACTTGGGAAAAACAGCCTGTTGGCCCTGTCGTTAGGCTCCTTTGGTGGGAAAAACAACCAGTTGGCACGATCACTAGGCACCTTCAGTGAGAGAAACAACACTTTGGGGCACCTTTAGTAGGCAAAACCATTGGTACAATCGTTAGACATCTTTGGTGGGAAAAATAGCACGTTGAGGCATCTTTTATGGGCAAAAAAGCCCATTGGGCATCTTCGGTGTGCAAAACAGCTAGTTCGTGCACCTTTGGTGTGAAAAATAGTAGCACATTGGTGCACCTTAGGTAGGAAAAACAGATCATTAGGCATGTTCGGTATGAAAAACAGCATGCTGATGCACTGTTGCTCAGGAAAACAGCGCGTCATCAAGGTCGTTAGGCCCTTTTGATGGGAAAAACAGCAGGTTGATGGACGTTCAATGGGAAAAATAGCTTGTTGGCCTTGTTGTTAGGTCCTTTGGTGGGAAAAACAACTAGTTGGTGCAGTCTCTGGGAACCTTCGGTGGGAAAAACAACACGTTGGTGCACCTTTGGTGGGAAAAATAACCCATTGGTGCGATCGCTAGACACGTTTGGTGGGAAAAATAGCACGTTGGCACACCTTTTATAGGCAAGCTCATTGGGCATCTTCGGTGGGAAAAACAGCACACTGGTGCACCTTCGGTGGGCAAAACAGCCCATTGGTGCCCCTTCGGTGGGCAAAACAGCCAGTTCGTGCATCTTTGGTGTGAAAAATAGCAGGCTGGCAAGGTTAGTATGCACCTTAGGCAGGAAAAAAAGCCCATTGGGCACATTTGATAGGAAAAGAAGCACATTGGTGCACCTTAGGTAAGAAAAATAGATCATTAGGCATGTTCGGTATGAAAAACAACACGCTGGTGCACTGTTGGTCAGCAAAATAGCGCGTCAACACGGTCGTTAGGCCCTTTTGATGGGAAAAACAACAGGTTGGTGGGCGTTCAATGGGAAAAATAGCTTGTTGGCCTTGTCGTTATGTCCTTCGGTGGGAAAAACAACTGGTTGGTGCAGTCTCTAGGCAACTTCGGTGGGAAAAACAACACATTGGTGCACCTTTGGTGGGCAAAATAACCCATTGGTACGATCGCTAGACACGTTCGGTGGGAAAAATAGCACGTTGGCACACCTTTTGTAGGCAAGCTCATTGGGCATCTTCGGTGGGAGAAACAGTGCACTGGTGCACCTTCGGTGGGCAAAACAGCCCATTGGTGCACCTTCGGTGGGCAAAACAGCCAGTTCGTGCACCTTTGGTGCGATAAATAGTAGGCTGGCAAGGTTAGTATGCACCTTAGGTGGGAAAAAAAGCCCATTAGGCACAATCGGTGGGAAAAGTAGCACATTGGTGCACCTTAGATAGGAAAAACAGATCATTGGGCATGTTCGTTATGAAAAACAGCACGCTAGTGCACTATTGGTGGGTAAAACAGCCCGTCAACACGGTCGTTAGGCCCTTTTGATGGGAAAAACAGCTGGTTGGTGACAGTCAATTGGAAAAATAGCTTGTTGGCCCTGTCGTTAGGTCCTTCGGTGGGAAAAACAACTGGTTGGTGTAGTCTCTAGGCACCTTCGGTGGGAAAAACAACACGTTGGTGCACATTTGGTGGGCAAAACAACCCGTTGGTATGATTGCTAGACACCTTTGGTGGGAAAAATAGCACGTTGACACACCTTTTATAGGCAAGCTCGTTGGGCTTCTTCAGTGGGAAAAACAGCACACTGGTGCACCTTTGGTGGGCAAAACAGCCCATTGGTGCACCTTCGGTGGGCAAAACAGCCAGTTCGTATACCTTCGGTGGGAAAAACAGCAGTCTGGCAAGATCAGTATGCACCTTAGGTGGGAAAAAAAAGCCCATTGGGCACATTCGGTGGGAAAAGTAGCACGTTGGTGCACCTTCAGTAGAGAAAACAAATCATTGGGCATGTTTGGTACGAAAAACAGCACGCTGGTGCATTGTTGGTGGGCAAAACAGCCCGTCAACACGGTCATTAAGCCCTTTTGATGGGAAAAACAACAAGTTGGTGGACGTTCAGTGGGAAAAACAGCTTGTTGGCCTTGTGCTTAGGCTACTTCGTTGGGAAAAACAGTTGGTTGGCACGGTCTCTAGACACCTTCGGTGGGAAAAACAACACATTGGTGCACCTTTGGTGGGCAAAACAACCCGTTGATATGATCATTAGATACCTTCGATGGGAAAAATAGAATGTTGACATACCTTTTATGGGATAAAACGCCCATTAGGCATTTTTTGTGGGAAAAACTGCAGGCTGGTGCACCTTTGGTGGGCAAAACAGCTCGTTGGTGCACCTTTGGTGGACGTTCGGTGGGAAAAATATCCTGTTAGCCTTGTCGTTAGGCTCCTTTGTTGGAAAAAATAGCCGATTGGCATGGTAGCTAGGCAATTTTTGTGAGAAAAACAACAAGTTGGTGCATCTTTGGTGGGTAAAACAACTTGTTGGTAGAATCACAAGAGACCTTCGGCGGGAAAAATAGAACGTTGGCGCATCTTTTATTAGAAAAATTGCCCATTGGGCATCTTCGATGGGAAAAACAACTCAATGGTGCACCTTCGATGGGCAAAACAGCCAGTTCGTATACCTTCAGTGGGAAAAATAGCAGTCTGGTAAGATCAGTTTGCACCTTAGGTGGGGAAAAAAGCCCATTGGGCACATTCGGTGGGAAAAGCAGCACATTGGTGCACCTTCAGTAGAGAAAACAAATCATTGGGCATGTTTGGTACGAAAAATAGCACGCTGGTGCATTGTTGGTGGGCAAAACAGCCCGTCAACACGGTCATTAAGCCCTTTTGATGGGAAAAACAACAAGTTGGTGGACGTTCAGTGGGAAAAACAGCTTGTTGGCCTTGTGCTTAGGCTACTTCGTTGGGAAAAACAGTTGGTTGGCACGGTCTCTAGACACCTTCGGTGGGAAAAACAACACATTGGTGCACCTTTGGTGGGCAAAACAACCCGTTGGTATGATCACTAGATACCTTCGATGGGAAAAATTGAACGTTGACATACCTTTTATGGGATAAAACACTCATTGGGCATTTTTGGTGGGAAAAACTGCAGGCTGGTGCACCTTTGGTGGGCAAAACAGCTCGTTGGTGCACGGTGGACGTTTAGTGGGAAAAATATCCTGTTAGCCTTGTCGTTAGGCTCCTTTGATGGAAAAAATAGCCGATTGGCATGGTAGCGAGGCATTTTTTGTGAGAAAAACAACACGTTGGTGCATTTTGGTGGGTAAAACAACCTGTTGGTAGAATCACAAGAGACCTTCGGTGGGAAAAATAGAACGTTAGCGCACCTTTTATTAGAAAAAATGCCCATTGGGCATCTTCTATGGGGAAAACAACCCATTGGTGCACCTTTGGTGGGCAAAACAGCCTGTTGGTGCACCTTTAGTGGGAAAAACAACACATTGGTGTAGCTTTGGTGGGAAAAATATCTAGGTCGTGCACCATCAGTGGGAAAAACAGTAGGCTGGCAAGGTCACTAGGCATCTTCGGCCAAAAAAATAACCCATTAAGCACATTCGGTAGGAAAAACAGCACGTTGGTGCATCTTCTTTGGGAAAAACGGCCCTTTGGGTACCTTCGGTACAAAAAACAGCACGTTGGTGCACCTTCGGTGGTCAAAACATCTCGTTGACACGGTTGCTAGGCCGTTTTGATGGGAAAAATAGCATGTTGGTGGACATTCGGTGGGAAAAACAACCTATTGGCCCTATCGTTAGGCTTCTTCAATGGGAAAAACAGTCGATTGACAAGGTCACTGGGCACCTTCGGTGGGAAAAACAACACAATGGTGTACCTTTGGTGGGCAAAACAACCCGTTGGTACAATCGCTAGACACCTTCGATGGAAAAAATAGCACAATGTTGCAGCTGCATTAGAAAAAATAGCCCATCAGTATGGTTGCTAGGCACCTTCAATGGGAAAAACAACACATTGCTACACCTTCGACAGGAAAAACAACATGTTGGTTCACCTTCGGTAGGCAAAATAGACCTTGGGCACGGTGGCTATGCACCTTCGAAGGGGAAAATAGCCCGTTGGGTACCTTTGTCGGGAAAAACAAAATGTTGGTGCAACTTCATTACGCAAAACAGCCCGTCGGTATAGTAGCTAGGTGCTTTCAGTGGGAAAAACAGCACGTTGGTGAATCTTTGGTGGGCAAAACAGCCCGTTGTTGCAACTTCAGTGGGAAAAACAACCCTTTGCGAACTTCTGGTGGGAAAAATAGCAAGTTGGTGCACCTTTGTTGGGAAAGCCGCCCTTTGTCACGATTGTTCGACACCTTCAGTAGGAAAAACATCAGGTTTGTTGGACCTTCAATGGGAAAAAGAGCCTGTCGGTACGGTTTCTAGGCACTTTTGTTAGGAGAAACAGCCCGTTGGGCACCTTAGGTGTGAAAGTTAGCACGTTGTGGAACTTCAATGAGCAAAACAGCCGGTTGGCACAGTCGTTAGGCACATTCGGTGGAAGAAAAAGCTTGTTGGTGCACCTTTGGTAGGAAAAAAAGCCCGTTGGTGCACCTTTGGTGGGAAGAACAACTCTTTGGGAACCTTTGGTGGGAAAAACAGCCAGTTGGTGCACCTTCGGTGGGAAAAAAAGCTAGTTGGCAAGGTCTCTAGGCATCTTCGGCTGGAAAACAACCCATTGGGCACATTTAGTGGGAATAACAGCGCTTTGGTGCACCTTCGGTGGGAAAAACAACCCATTGGGCACTTCTAATATGAAAAACAACATGTTGGTGCACCTTCGGCCAAAAAAACAGCTCGTCAACATAGTCGCTAGGCCCTTTTAATGGGAATAATAGCACGTTGGTGGAAGTTTAGTGGGAAAAACAACTTATTAACCCTGTTGTTAGGCTCCTTTGATGGGAAAAATAGCCAGTTGGCATGGTCGCTAGGCAACAACACATTGGTGCACATTCAGTATGCAAAACAACTTGTTGGTACGATCGCTAGACACCTTCAGTGGGAAAAATAGCACGTTAACGCACCTTTTATGGGCAAAAAAACCCATTGGGCATCTTCGGTGGGAGAAATAGCACGCTGGTGCACCTTCGGTGGGGAAAACAACCAATTCGTGCACCTTCGGTCGAGAAAACAGCAGGCTGGCAACGTCACTAGGCACCTTAGGTGAGAAAAAAAGCCCCTTGGGTATATTCGGTGGGAAAAACAGCACGTTGGTGCACCTTCGGTAGAAAAAACAACACATTAGTGCACCTTCGATGGTCAAAACAACCCGTCGACACGGTCGTTAGGCCCTTTTGGTGGGAAAAATAGCACATTGGTTGACGTTCAGTGGGAAAAATAGCCTATTGGCCCTATTGTTAGGTTCCTTCCGTGGGAAAAACAGCTAGTTGGCATGGTCGCTGGGCACCTTTGGTGGGAAAAACAGCACGTTGGTGCACCTTTGGTGGGCAAAACAACCCGATGGTACGATCGCTAGACACCTTCAATAGGAAAAATAGCACGTTGGTGCACCTTTTATGGGAAAAAAAGCCCATTGGGCATCTTTGGTGGGAAAAACAACTCGCTTGTACACCTTTTGGTGGGCAAAACAACCCATTGGTGCACCCTCAGTGGGAAAAACAACCCATTGAGGCACCTTAGGTAGGAAAAATAGCCCGTTGGGAATCTTGGGTAAGAAAAACAGCACGTTGGAGCACCTTCGTTGGGCAAAAAAGCACGTCGGCACGGTCACAGCTACTTCGGTGGGAAAAATAGTATATTGGTGAACCTTCGGTGGGAAAAACAGCACATTGGTGCACCTTTATTGGGAAAAACCACCCATTGGCATGGTTGCTAGGCACCTTTGATGGGAAAAACAGCACGCTGGTGCACCTTTGGTGGGCAAAATAGCCCGTTGATATGGTCGCCAAGTGCTGTCAGTGGGAAAAATAGTATGTTGGTGCACCTTTGGTAGGCAAAACAGCTCCTTTGTGCACCTTCAGTGGGAAAAACAACTAGTTGGGAATCTTTGGTTGCAAAAAGAGCTAGGTGGTGCACGTTCGTTGGGAAAAACAGCCCGTCAGTATGGTCAC
Organism: Erythroxylum rotundifolium; assembly: GCA_027563915.1. Lineage (NCBI taxonomy): Eukaryota > Viridiplantae > Streptophyta > Magnoliopsida > Malpighiales > Erythroxylaceae > Erythroxylum > Erythroxylum rotundifolium. The sequence goes on along the minus strand of JAOSBO010047848.1, from coordinate 19,548 downwards.
TAGACACCTTTGGTGGGAAAAACAGCACATTGGTGCACCTTTGTTGGGAAAAACAGCCTGTCAGTATGGTCGTTAGGCACTTTCGGTGGGAAAAACAACGCATTAGTGCACCTTCGGTAGGAAAATTAGCATGTTGGTGCACTTTTGGTGGGCAAAATAACCCTTGGACACAGTCATTGTGTACCTTCGATGGTTAAAACAACCCGTTAGGCACCTATGACAAGAAAAACAGCATGTTGGTGCAACTTCATTGGGCAAAACAACCCATCGATATAGTCACTAGGCACTTTCAGTGGAAAAAATAGCACGTTGGAGCACCTTCGTTGGGCAAAACAGCCCGTTGATATGCTTGCTAGGCTCTTTTGGTGGGAAAAACAGCACAGGCTCCTTCGGTGGGAAAAAAGGCACGTTAGTGCACCTTTGGTGGGCAAAAAGCTAGCCGATAAGGTTGTTAGGAACTTTTGGTAGGAAAAATAGCCTATTGGGCACCTTAGGTGGGAAAAATAGCAAGTTGGTGCACCTTTGGTGGGCAAAAATGGTTGTTGACATGATCGCTAAGCATCTTCGGTAGGAAAAACAGCACATTGGTGCACCTTCGATGGGCAAAATTGCTCGTTAGTATGGTTGCTAGGCATCGTAGGTGGGAAAAACAACACATTGGTGCACCTTCGGTGGGCAAAACAGCCTGTCGACACGGTTGCTAGGCACCTTCGGTGGGAAAAACAACACGTTGGTGTACTTTTGGAAACAAAACAGCCTATTGGTGCATCTTCAGTAGAAAAACAGCCAGTCGGCATGGTTGTTAGATATCTTCAGCTGGAAAAACAACTCATTGGGCACCTTCGGTGGGAAAAACAGCATCTTAGTGCATCATAAGTGGACAAAAGGCCCCATCGGGCAACTTCGGTGGGAAGAACGGCACATTGGTGCACCTTTCGTGGGAAAACAGCCCGACGACACAGTCGCCAGGCCCTTTTGAAGGGAAAAATAGCATGATGGTGCTCATTCAATGGGAAAAACAACACGTTGCTGGATGTTCCATGGGAAAAACAACTTGCTGGCCTTGTCTCTATGGTCCCTCATTGGGAAAAACAACCTATTGGTGCACCTTCGATGGGAGAAATAGCCGATTGACAAGATCGCTAGACACCGTCGGTAGGAAAAACAACATGTTAGTGCAGCTTTGTTGGGCAAAACAATTTATTGGTATGGTCACTAGGAACCTTTGGTGGCAAAAATAGCTCATTGGTGAATCTATTGTAGGCAAAATAGTCCATTATGCATCTTCGGTGGGAAAAATAGCACATTGGTGCACCTTTGGTGGGCAAAATAGCTCATTGGTTTGGTCGTTAGGCACTTTCGGTGGGAAAAATAGCACATTTGTTCACCTTGGGTAGGCAAAACATCCTGTTGGCACGGTCTCTAGGCACTTTTGATGGGAAAAACAGCACATTGGGCACCATAGGTGGGAGAAACAACACGTTGGCGCACCTTTTATAGGCAAAATAGCCCGTCGGTAGTGTCACTAGGAACCTTCGATGGGAAAAATAGCACATTGGTGCACCTTTTTTGGGCAAAACAGCCCGTTAGGCACATCGATATGACCGCTAGGCACTTTCAGTGGGAAAAACAGCCCGTTGGACACATCAGGCGAGAAAAACAGCCAATTGGGCACCATAGGTTGGAAAAGTAGCAGGTTGGTGCAGAAAACACTTGTCGACACATTCGCTAGGCAACTTCGATGGGAAAATAACACGTTGATGCCCCTTTGATGGGAAAAATAGCTCGTGGGAATGTTCACTAGGCACCTTAGATGGGAAAAATAGCACATTGGTGCACCTTTGGTGGTGAAAACATCTCGTTAGCATGGCCACTAGGCACCTTCCGTGGGCAAAATAGCACATTGGTGCACCGTTGGTGGGGAAAACATCTCATTAGTATGGCCACTAGGCACCTTCAATGGGGAAAACAACATGTTGGTGCATCTTTGGTGTGCAAAACAACTTGTTGGTGCACCTTTGGTGGGAAAAACAACCAATTGTGTAACTTCAGTGGGAAAAAGGACACGTTGGTGCAAATTTGTTGGGCAAAATAGCCCGTGGGCACGGTCGCTAGACACCTTCACTAGGAAAAACATTACGTTGGTGCATCTTTGGTGGGGAAAACATCCCGTTAGCATGGTCACTAGGCACCTTCGATGGGAAAAACAACACATCGGTGCACCTTTGGTGGGCAAAATAGCCCATCAGTAGGGTCGCTAGGAATATTCGGTGGGAAAAACAGAACATTGGTGCACCTTTAGTGGGAAAAATAGCTCGTAGATATGGTCGTTAGGCACTTTCAATGGGAAAACAGCCCATTGGATACCACAAGTGGGAAAAATATTCGTTGGGCACCACAAGTGGGAAAAGCAGCATATTGGTGCACCTTCGATGGGCAAAACAGTTTGTCGAAACGTTCGTTAGGCACCTTCGGTGTAAAAAATAGAACGTTGGTGCCCCTTTGGTAGGCAAAACAACTCATCGACAAAGTTGCTAGGAACCTTTAGTGTGAAGAACAACACGTTGGTGTACCTTTGGTGGCAAAACAGTCCTTTGGTGCACCTTCAGTAAAAAAAATGGCAGTTGCCACGATCGTTAGGCATCTTTAGTTGGAAAAATAACCTATTGGGCACCGTTGGTGGGAAAAACAGCATATTAGTGCATCTTTGGTGGGAAAAACAGCCCATTAGGCAACTTCAGTGGGAAGAATAGCACGTTGGTGCACCTTTGTGGGCAAAATAGCCTGTTGACACGGTTGCCAAGCCCTTTCGGAGGGAAAAATAACACGGTGGTGCACATTCGGAGGGAAAAATAGCACACTGGTGGATGTTCTATGGGAAAAACAACCTGTTGGCCTAGTCTCTATGGTCCTTCATTGGGATAAACAACCTGTTGGTACACCTTTGGTGGGAGAAACAGCCGGTTGACACGATTGCTAGGCACCTTTGACGGGAAAAATAGCATGTTAATGCAGCTTTGTTGGGTAAAACAATTTTTTGGTATAGTCACTAGGCACCTTTGGTGGCAAAAATAGATCATTCATGAACCTTTTGTGGGCAAAACAACCCGTTGTGCATCTTCGGTGGGAAAAACAACACATTGGTGCACCTTCGGTGGGCAAAATAGTCCGTTGGTATGGTCACTAGGCACTTTCTGTGGGAAAAATAGCACATTTGTGCACCTTGGGTGGGCAAAACATCCAGTTGGCATGGTCGCTCAGCACTTTTGGTGGGAAAAACAGCACATTGGGCACCATAGGTGGGAAAAACAACACGTTGGTGCACCTTTTATGGGTAAAATAGCCCATCGGTATTGTCATTAGGAACCTTCGATGGGAAAAACAGCACATTGGTGCACCTTTTTCAAGCAAAACGGCCTGTTGGACACATCGATATGATCACTAGGCACTTTTAGTGGGAAAAACAACCCTTTGGACACATCAGGTGAGAAAAATAGCCCATTGGGCACCATAGGTAGGAAAAACAGCATGTTGGTGCACAACCTACGGCGGGAAAAACAACAAGTTGGTACCATTTTGGTGTGGAAAACGGCACGTCAAAAAGGTTGCTAGGACCATTCAGTGGGAGAAACAACACGATGGTGTACCTTCGGTGGCCAAAACCGCCCGTTGGTGCACCTTCGGTAGGAAAAATAGTCGGTTGGCATGCTTGTTAGGCATCTTCGGTGAGAAAAACAACCCATTGGGCACCTTCGGTGGAAAAACAACACGTTGTGCACCATCGGAGAGCAAAACAACATATTAAGGCACCTTCAGTGGGAAAAACAACAGGTTGGCGCAACCTTGGTGGACAAAATAGCCCGCCGACACGGTCGCTAGGCTCCTTTAGTGGGAAAAATAGTACATTGGTGCAAATTTGATGGGAAAAACAGCATGTTGGCGTATCTTCGATCAAAAAAATAACTTTTTGGCCCAGTCGCTATGCTCCTTCGTTGGGAAGAGCACCCATTTGGTACACCTTCAATGGGAGAAACAATCGGTTGACACGGGCGCTAGGCACCTTTAGTGGGAAAAAAATCATGTTGGTGAAATTTTTTAGGCAAAACAACCTATTGTTACGGTCACAAGGCACCTTCGGTTGAAAAAATAGCACGTTGGTGCACCTTTTGCGGGCGAAGCAGCTCGTTGGGCATTTTTGGTGGGAAAAACAACACATTGGTGCTCCTTTAGTGGGAAAAATAGCCCGTAATTATGGTCACTAGGTACTTTTGGTGGGAAAAGCAACACATTGGTGCACTTTCGGTAGGCAAAATAGTTAGTTTGTACGGTCGCTAGGCACCTTTGGTCGGAAAAATAGCACATTTGTCCACCTTTGGTAGGAAAGCAGCCTGCTGGGACAATCGCTAGGCACTTTTGGTGGGAAAAACAGCCCGTTGGGCAACATAGATGGGAAAAATAGCACGTTGGTGCACCTTCGATAAGCAAAACAGCTTGTCGGCACGTTTGCTAGGGAACTTCGGTGGGAAAAACAGCACGTTGGTGCCCCTTCGGTTGGCAAAACAGCACATGTGCACGTTCGCTAGGCACCTTCAAAGGGAAAAAGAAGATGTTCGTTCACCTTCGGTGTGGAAAACATCCCGTTAACTTGGTCGCTAGGCAACTTCGGTGGGAAAAACAGCACGTTGTTGCACCTTTTGTGGGCAAAATAGCCCGTTGGCAAGGCTGCTAGGAACCTTCGGTGGGGAAAACAATATATTGGTGCACCTTCGGTGGGAAAAACAACCCATTATGTAACTTCGGTGGGGAAAAATAGCACGTTGGTGCACCTTTGGCAGGCAAAACAACCTATTGGTATGGTCACTAGGCACCTTTGGTGGGAAAAATAGCACATTGGTGCATCTTTGGTGGGTAAAAGTGCCCGTTGGCATGGTCAGTAGGCATTTTTAGTGGGAAAAATAACACGTTGGTGCAACTTTTTTGGGCTAAACAAAACGGTGTAGCTTTGGTGGGAAAAACAACACGTTGGGCACCATATCACGTTGGGCACCATAGGTGGGAAAAATAGCACATTGGTGCACCTTCGGTCGGCAAAACAGCTTGTCGACACATTCACTAGGCAACTTCGGTGGGACAAACCACACATTTGTGCACTTTTGGTGGGCAAAACAGCTCGTTCATACAATTGCTAGGCACCTTCGGTGGGAAAAATAGCATGTTGGTGCAACTTTTATAGGCCAAAAAAAAAAGGTGGTGTACCTTTGGTGGAAAAAACAACACGTTGGTGTACCTTAGGTTAGAAAAACAGTCCATTAGTGCACTTTTGATGGGAAAAACATCCAGCTGGGAACCTTCAGTGGGAAAACTAGCAAGTTGTTGCAACTTTGTTGGGTAAAACAGCCCGTCGATGTGGTCCCTAGGAACTTTTGGTGGGAAAAACAGCACATTGGTGCACCTTCGATGGGTAAAACAACTTGTTAGCCCGATCATTAGGCACAGTTGGTGGAGAAAAGAGCCTGTTGGGCACCTTTGGTGGGAAAAATAACACATTGGTTCACCTTTGTTGGGTAAAACAGCCCATCAGCACGATCACTAGGCAGCTTCGGTGGGAAAAATAGAATGTTGGTGCACCTTTGGAGGGCAAAACAGCCTATTGAAATGGTTACTAGGCACTTTTGGTGGGAAAATAGCCCATTAGCATGGTCTCTAGGCACCTTTGGTAGGTAAAACATCATGTTGGTTCACCTTTGGTGGCAAAACAACCCGTTGGTGCACCTTCAATGGGAAAAATAGCCGATTGGTGCGATTGCTAGGCACCTTTGGTCGAAAAAATAGCCCGTTGTGCACATTTGGTGGAAAAAACAGGATGTTGGTGCACCTTCGAAGGGTATGGGTTCCTAGGCACCTCTATTGTGAAAAACAGCCCGTCGGTATGGTCACTAACCACTTTTGATGGGAAAAACAGCCTATTAGGCACTTTAGGTGGGAAAAATAGCACGTTGGTGCATGTTTGGTAGGCAGAACAGCCCGTTGATAGGGTCATTAGGAACCTTCGATGGAAAAACATGTTGGCACACCTTCGTTGGACAAAACAGCCTGCCAGCGTGGTTGTTAGACATCTCCTGTGGGAAAAACAGCACGTCAATATGGTCACTAAGCACTTTTAGTGGGAAAAACAACACATTGGTGCATGTTTGGTGGGCAAAACAGTCTGTCGGTAGGGTACTAGGAAATTTCGATGGAAAAACTGCACGGTTGTGCACCTTTGGCTGGCAAAACAGCCCGTTGGCCCACCTTTAGTGGGAAAAATAGTTGGTTGGCATAATTGCTAGGCACCTTGGGTGAGAAAGTAACCCACTGGGCCCCTTCGGTGGGAAAACGGCCCATTGGGAACCTTCGGTGGGAAAAACAACCCATCGACACGGTCACTAGGCACTTTCGAAGGGAAAAATAGCCCGTTGGGCATAGTAGGTGGGAAAAACAACAGGTTGGTGCACCTTCGGTGAGCAAAACATCCTGTCCACATGGTCACTAGGCACCTTCAGTAAGGAAAACAACACTTCGGTGCACCTTTGACGGTCAAAACCGCTCGTTGGCAGGGTTATTAGGAATCTTTGATGGGAAAAATAGCACGTTGGTGCACCTTCGGTGGGCAAAACAGCCCGTTGGCACGATCTCTAGGCACTTTCAGTGGGAAAAATAGCACATTGGTGCACCTTCGATGGGAAAAACAACTCTTTGGCATGACTGCTAGGCACCTTCGGTAGGAAAAACAGCACCTTGCTGCACCTTTGGTGGGAAAAACAACTCGTCGGCACAATTGCTAGGCTTCTTTGGTGGGAAAAATAACACGTTGGTGCACCTTCGGTAGGAGAAACAACACGTTAGTGCACCCTTGTCGAGTAAAATAGTCTTTCAGCACTATCGCTAGACACATCTAGTAGGAAAAACAACTCGTCAGTATGGTCATTAGGCACTTTTGGTTGGAAAAATAGCCTATTGGGTACCTTAGGTGGGAAAAACAACATGTTGGTACACGTTTGGTGGGCAAACACAACCCGTCGGTAAGGTCACTAGAAAACTTCGGTGGGAAAAACAGCCCGTTGGTGCACCTTCAGTGGGAAACACAGCCGACTGGCACGGCAGTTAGGCACCTTCGGTGGGAAAAACAACCCATTAGGCACCTTCGATGGGAAAACAACCCATTAGGCACCTTCTGTGGGAAAAACAGCCTGTAGACAAGGTCGCTAGGAACTTTCAGATGGAAAAATAGTCCGTTGGGCACCGTAGGTGGGTAAATCAACATATTGGTGCTCCTTCAGTGAGCAAAACAACCCGTCGACATGGTCGCTAGGCACCTTAAGTGGGAAAAATAGCACTTTGGTGCACCTTTGGTGGGAAAAATAGTCGGTTGGTATAGTCACTAGCCACCTTTGGTGGGAAAAACAACCCATTAGGCACTTTCGTTGGGAAAACAACCCATTGGGCACCTTTGGTGAGAAAAATAGCACATCGACACGATCACTAGGAATCTTCGGTGGGAGAAACAGCCCGTTGGGTACCATAGGTGGGAAAAACAACATGTTGATGCACCTTCAATAGGCAAAATAGCCCGTCGGCATGGTCGCTAGGCACCATCGGTGAGAAAAGCAACACGTTGGTGCACCTTTGGTGGGGAAAACAACCGATTGGCACGGTTGGTAGGCAAATTCGATAGGAAAAATAACACTTTGATGCACCTTCGGTGGGGAAAACAACCCATTGGCATGGTCGCTAGGCACCTTTGATGGGAAAAATAGCATATTGGCACACCATTGGCAGGAAAAACAGCACGTTGGTGCATCTTCGTGGGGCAAAACAGCTCATCGACACGATCGTTAGGCACCTTTGATGGTAAAAATAGCACATTGGTGCACCTTTGGTAGGGAAAACAACCCATTGGCATGGTCACTAGGCACCTTCGATGGGAAAAACAATATGTTAGTCCACCTTCGTTGGGCAAAACAGCTCATCGGCATAGTTGTTAGGCACTTTTGGTGGGAAAACAACCCATTGGGCACCTTCGGTGAGAACAACAACACGTCGACACAATTGCTAGTCACTTTCAGTGGGAAAACAGCCCATTGGGCACCATAGCTGGGAAAACCCACATGTTGGTTCACCTTCAATGGGCAAAACAACCCATTGGCACGATCGCTAGTCACGATCGGATATTGGTGCACCTTTAGTGCGGAAAGCAACCTATTGGCATGGTCATTGAGCACCTTCCATGGGAAAAACAACACGTTGGTGCACCTTCAGCTAGAAAAACAGCACTTTGGTGCACCTTCATTGGGTAGAATAGCTCGTCGGCAGGGTCGTTAGGCACCTTCAGTGAAAAAAATAGCATATTGGTCCACCTTCAGCGGGAAAGCAACCCATCGGTATGGTCGCTAGGCACTTTTGGTAGAAAAAACAGCTTGGTGGGCACCTTAGGTGCGAAAAACAACACGTTGGTGCATCTTGCAAAATAGCTTATCGGCAGGGTCGCTAAGAACCTTCGGTAGGAAAAACAGCACATTGGTGCACCTTCAATGGACAAAACAACTCGTTAGTATTGTCGTTTGACACTTTCAGTGGGGAAAACAGCATGTTGGGCACCCTAGGTGGGAAAAACAGCAATTTGGTGCACCTTCAGTGGGTAAAATATCCCATCAACACGGTCGTAAAGCAACTTCTGTGGGAAAAATAGCATCCCATCAATAGTCTATGGGGACGGTCACTAGGCACCTTCAATAGGAAAAATAGCCCCTTGGGCACATTCGGTGGGAAAAACAACATGTTGGGGCACCTTCGGTGGGCAAAATAGCCAATTAGCACAGTCACTAGCATCCACTAGTGGTGAAAACAGCCTATCGATATGGTCGCCAGGCCCTTTCGGTGGGAAAAACAGCCCATTTGGCACCTTAGGCAGGAAAAACAACATGTTGGTGCACATTTGGTAGGCAAAACATCTCGTCGGTAGGGTTGTTAAGAACCTTTAGCATGAAAAATAGCATGTTGGTGCATCCTTCGATGGGGAAAACAGCTGGTTGGCACGGTCGCTATGCACCTTGGGCAAGAAAAATAGCCCATTAGGCACCTTCAATGGGAAAATAGCCAATTAGGAACCTTCGGTGGAAAAAATAGCCTGTCAACACAGTCGCTAGGAGCTTTCGATTGTAAAAACAGTCCGTTGAGCACCATAGATAGGAAAAACAACATGTTGGTACACCTTCGGTGGCAAAAAAAGCCCATCAACATGATCACTGGGCACCATCTGCGGGAAAAACAGCAGGTTGGTGCACCTTCAGTGGAAAAAACAGCCCGTTGGCATGGTCTCTAGGCACCTTTCGTGGGAAAAATAGCCTGTTTAGCATCTTCGATGGGAAATCAACCCATTGGGCAACTTTGGTGGGAAAAACAATCTATTGACACAGTTGCTAAGCGCTTTTAGTGGGAAAAACAACCCGTCAGGCACCATAGGTGGGAAAAAAAACTCGTTGGGCCACTTTGGTGGGAAAAACAGCCTGTCGACACTGTCGCTAGGCACTTTCAGTGGGAAAAACAACCTGTTGAGCACCATAGATGGGAAAAACATCTTGGTTCACCTTTGCCGGGAAAAACAACCTGTTGACATGATTGCTAGGCACCATCGATTGGAAAAATAGCACGTTGGTGCACTTTTGGTGAGAAAAACAGCCCATCGATATGGTCGCTAGGCACTTTCAGTGGGCAAACGGCTCGTTGAGCACCTTAGGAAGGAAAAACAACACAATGGTGCAGCTTTGGTGCACAAAATAGCATGGCAGTAGGGTCGTTAGGAACGTTCAGTGGAACCAACATGTTGGTGCACCTTTGGTGGGCAAAACAACTTGTTGGTGCACCTTAGGTGGGAAAAATAGCCCATTGGCACGGTCGCTAGGCACATTCAGTGGGAAAAATAATCGATTGGGTACCTTCGACAGGAAAACAGCCCATTAGGCTCCTTCAGTAGGAAAAAACAACCCATCGACACGTACAAACTTTTGGTGGGAAAAACAACACGATGGGCACCATTGGTGGGAGAAAAAACATGTTGGTGCACTTTCGATGCATATAACAGTCCGTCGGCATGATCGCTAGGCACCATCTATGGGAAAAATAGCATGTTGATGCTCCTTCGATGGAAAAAAAAGCCCGTTGGGATGGTCGCTAGGCATCTTCGGTGGAAAAAACAGCCTGTTGGGCACCTTTGGTAGGAAAAACAACACGTTAGTGCACCTTCGGTGGGTAAAACAGCCCGTGGCCACGTTCGCTAGGCACCTTCAATAGGAAAAACAACACGTTGGTGTACCATTAGTGGGGAAAATAGCCTGTTAGCATGGTTGCTAGGCACCTAAGGTGGGAAAAACAGCACATTGGTGCACGTTCGATTTGTAAAACAGCCCGTTGGGAACCGTCATTGGGAAAAACAACACGATCATGCACCTTCATTGGGATAAATAGCTTGTCGACACAGTTTCTAGGTACTTTTGGTGGGAAAAACAACACATTAGTGCCCGTTGGTGGGAAAAACGACACTTCTGTAGGAAAAAAAACACTTTGGTGCAGATTCGGTGGTCAAAACTACCTATCAGCAGGGTTGCTAGGAATCTTTGGTGGGAAAAATAACATATTGGTGCACCTTTGGTGGGCCAAACAGCTCGTGAGCAGTACTGCTAGGCACCTTCGATCGGAAAATAGTCCGTTCGGCACCTTTGGTGGGAAAAACAGCACATTGGAGCATCTTTGTTGTGCAAAACAACCCATCGCCACAGACGCTAGGCACTTTTGGTGGGAAAAACAACACGTTAGTGCCCCTTGGTGCACCTTCGATGAGCAAAACACCCATCGACATAGTCACTAGACACCTTCAATAGGAAAAATAGCACTTTGGTGCGCCTTGACGACCACCCGTTGGCCAGGTTGCTAGGAATCTTTTGTGGGAAAAACAGCACATTAGTGCCCATTTGGTAGGCAAAACGACCTATTGGTTCACCTTCAGTGGGAAAAATAGCCAGTGGGCAAAGTTGTTAGGGATCTTTGATGGGAAAAACAGCACGTTGGTGTATCTTCGATAGGCAAAACAACTCGCCGGCATGGTCACTAGGCTCCTCCAATGGTAAAAATATCCCATCGGTATGGTCGCTAGGCACTTTCGGTGGGAAAAACAGCCCATTGGGCACCTTAGGGGAGAAACAAAACACATTGGTGTAGGTTTAGTGAGGAAAACAGGCCATCTGTAGGGTTGCTAGGAGCCTTCATTGGGAAAAATAGTTCGTTGGTGCACCTTTGGCGGGCAGAACAACCCATTGGTGCACCTTCAATGGGAAAAATAACTAGTTGGCATGATCACTAGGCACCTTCGTTGGGAAAAACAGGACATTGGGCACTTTAGGTGGGAAAACAACACCTTGGTGCATCTTTGTTGGGCAAAACAGCCTGTGGCCACATTCGCTAGGCACCTTCTATAGGGAAAACAACACGATGGTGTACCATCAGTAGGGAAAATAGCCTGTTAACATGGTTGCTAGGCACCTATGATCGGAAAAACAACACGTTGGTGCGCGTTCAATTTACAAAACAGTCCGTTGGGAACCTTCATTGGGAACAACAACATGATTGTGCACCTTCATTGGGCAAAATAGCCCATTGGCACAGTTGCCAGGCACTTTTGGTGGGAAAACAACACGTTAGTGCCCATTGGTGGGAAAAACGCCACTTCTGTTGGAAAAACAACACTTTGGTGCAGATTCGATGGTCAAAACTGACCGTCGGCAGGTTTGTTAGGAATCTTCAGTGGGAAAAATAGCACATTGGTGCACCTTTGTTGGGCAAAACAGCCCGTGGGCATGACTACTAGGCACCTTCAGTGGGAAAACAGTCCGTTCGGCACCTTTGGTGGGAAAAATAGCATATTGGACCATCTTCCTTATGCAAAACAACCCATCGCCACGGTCGCTAGGGACTTTTGGTGGGAAACACAACACGTTAGTGCCCCTTGGTGCACCTTCGATGAGCAAAACACCCGTAGGCACAGTCACTAGGCACCTTCAATAGGAAAAACAACACTTTGGTGCACCTTCGGTGGTCAAAACAACCCGTTGGTTGGGTTGGTAGGAATCTTTGGTGGGAAAAACAACACATTAGTGCCCCTTTGGTAGGAAAAACGGCCCGTTGGTTCACCTTCGGTAGGAAAAAGGAGCCAGTTGGCACAGTCGCTAGGGATCTTTGGTGGGAAAAATAGCACGTTGGTGTACCTTTGATGGGCAAAACAGTTCGTCGGCATGGTCGCTAGGCTCGTCCATAGCCCATCGGTATGGTCACTAGGCACTTTTGGTGGGAAAAACAACCCATTGGGCACCTTAGGCGAGAAACACAACACATTGGTGCAGGTTTAGCAGGGAAAATAGCCCGTCTGTAGGGTCGCTAGGAGCCTTCAGTGGGAAAAACAGTTCATTGGTGCACCTTTGGCGGGCAGAACAACCCATTGGTGTACCTTCGATGGGAAAATAGCTGGTTGGCACGATCATTAGGCACCTTCGGTGGGAAAAACAGGACATTGGGCACTTTAGGTGGGAAAACAGCACCTTGGTGCACCTTTGTTGGGCAAAACAGCATATCGGCATAGTCACTAGGCAATTTTAGTGGGAAAACAACCTGTTGGGCACCATAGGTGGGAAAAACAACACTTTGATGCACCTTCAGAGGTGAAAACTACCTGTCGGCAGGGTTGGTAGGAATTTTTGGTGGGAAAAACAGCACGTTGGTGCACCTTCAGTGAATAAAATAGCCCATGGGCTGGTCACTAGGCACCTTCAGTGGGGAAAACAGCCCTTTGGGCACCTTTAGTGGGAAAAATATAACGTTGGTGCACCTTAGTTGGGCAAAACAACCCATTGGCGTGGTCGCTAGACCTTGTTGGTGGGAAAATAGCCAGTTGGGTGCCATAGGTGGGAAAAAGAACACGTTGGTGCACCTTTGGTGAGCAAAACGGCCCATCAGCATGATCGCTAGGCACCTTAAGTGGGAAAAATAACACTTTGGTGCACCTTGGGTGGTCAAAACCTCCTGTCGGTAGGGTTGCCAGGAATCTTTGGTAGGAAAAACAACATATTGGTGCACCTTCGGTGGGCAAAACAGCCAGTGGGCATAGTCGCTAGGCACCTTGGGTAGGGAAAACAGCCTGTTGGGCACATTTGGTACGAAAAACAACACAATGGTGCACCTTTGGTCGGTAAAATAATCTTTTGGCTTAGTCACTAGACACCTTCGGTGCGAAAAATAGCCCGTTGGTATGGCCATTGGGCACTTACAGTGGGAAAAACAGCCTGTTGGGCACCTTAGGTGGGAAAAAAACCCATCGGCAGGATCACTAGGAACCTTTGGTGGGGAAAATAGCACGTTGGTGCACCTTTCATGGGAAAAACAACCCATTGGTGAACCTTCAGTGGGAAAAACACCCCGTTGGTGCACCTTCGATGGGAAAAACAGCTTATTGGTGCACCTTCAGTCGACAAAACAGCTTTTGGTGCACCTTCTGTGGGAAGAACAACCCATTAGGAACCTTCGGTAGGAAAAATAGCATACTGGTGCCCCTCTGTTGGGCAAAAAAACCCGTGAAAATAGTCGTTAGGCAACTTTGATGGGAAAAACGACACATTGGTGTGCCTTCAGTGGGCAACATAGCCCTTTGCTATGGTCGCTAAGCACTTTCGATGAGAAAAATAACCCATTGTCCACCTTAGGTGGGAAAAACAACACGTTGGTGCACCTTCGGTAGGTAAAACAACCTGTTGGTAGGATCACTAGGAGCCTTTGGCGGGAAAAAGAGCATGTTAGTGCACCGTCGGTGGGCAAAATAGCCCGTTAGTATTGTCGCTTGACACTTTCAGTGGGAAAAACAACCCGTTGGGCACTTTCAGTGGGAAACACAACACTTTGGTAGCTAGACAATTTTGTTGAGAAAAACAACCCGTCATGCACCTTAAGTAGGAAAATGCAGCCTATCGGCAAGGTCACTAGGAACCTCCGGTTGGAAAAACAGCATGTTGGTGCACCTTTGGTGGGCAAAACAGCCCGTTAGTCCACTTTTGATATGAAAAACAGCCGGTTGGCATGGTCACTAGACATCTTCAATGGCAAAAACAACTCATTGTGCCCCTTCGGTGGGAAAACAACCCATTGGGCACCTTCGGTGGGAAAAATAGCATGTCAGCACGATCGCCAGACACCATCGTTGGGAAAAATAGCACATTGGTGCACCTTCGGCTGGAAAAAGTAGACCTTTGGCAGGTTCGCTAGGCACCTTTTGTTGGAAAAACAGCCCGTTAAGCACCTTCGATGGGAAAAACAACACATTGGTGCACCTTTGATAAGGAAAACTGTCTGTGGGCACATTCGCTAAGCACCATCGGTGGGAAAAATAGCACATTGGTGCACGTTTGGTGGCAAAAAACAGACCTTTAGCGAGGTTGCTAGGCACTTTCGATGGGAAAAACAGCCCGTTGGGCACCATAGGGGAGAAAAACAACATGTTGGTGCAACTTTAGTGGGAAAAATAACCCATTGGCACTATGGCTAGGCACCATCGGTGGGAAAAACTTCCCGTTGGACATCTTCAGTGGGACAACAACACATTAGGCACCTTCGGTGGGAAAAACAACACGTCAGCAAGGTCATTAGGCACCATCGGTAGGAAAAACAGCACATTAACGCACCTTCGGTGGGAAAAAAAGTCCTTTGGCAAGGTTGCTAGGCACTTTCGATGGGAAAATAGCCCGTTGGGCTCCATAGGTGGGAAAAACATCATGTTAGTGCACCTTTAGTAGCCAAAAACAGCCCGTTGGCACAGTCAGTAGGCACCATCGGTGGGAAAAGACCCCGATGGTGCACTTTCAGTGGGAAAAACAGCCCGTTGGCACAATTACTAGGCACCTTCGGTAGGAAAACATCCCGTTAGGCACCTTCAGCAGGAAAACAACCCATTGGGAACCTTTGGTGGGAAAAACAACACGTTGGTATGATTGATAGGCACATCAGTGTGAAAAACAACACGTTTGTGCACCTTTGGGTGGAAAAACAATACGTTGGCAAGATGATTAGGCAACTTCAGTCGAAAAAGTAGCATGTTGGCCCAGTCGTTAGGCAACTTCCATGGGAAAAACAACACGTTTGTGCACCTTTGGTGGGAAAAACAGCCCATCGGTAAGATCACTAGGAACCTTTGGTGGGATAAATAGCAAGTTGGTGCACCTTTGGTAGGCAAAACCGCACATTGGTATTGTCACTTGACACTTTCAGTTCGTTGGGCACGTTGGGTGGGAAACATAACACTTTGGTGAACCTTTGGTGGGCAAAGCAGCTCATCGACATGATCACTGGGACTCTTCAGTAGGAAAAACATTACTTTGGTACACCTTCGATGGGTAAAATAGCCTGTAGGCATGGTCATTAGGCATCTTCGATTGGAAAAATAGCCTATTGAGCACATTCGGTGGGAAAAACAGCACGTTGGTGCACCTTCGGTGGGCAAAACATCCCATCGACATGGTGGCTAGGCTCCTCCGGTGGGAAAAACAGCCAGTTGGTATGGTCGCTAGGCACTTTCGGTGGGAAAAATAACCCATTCGGCACCTTAGGTTGGAAAAATAGCACGTTGGTGGGAAAAACAACTCATCGGTAGGGTCTTTAGGAACCTTCGGTGGGAAAAATAACACGTTCGTGCACCTTTGGTGGGAAAAAGAGCCCATGGTGAACCTTTGGTGGGAAAAACAGCCAGTTGGCACGGTCACTAGGCACCTTTTGATGGGAAAAACAGCCCATAGTGCACCTTTGGTGGGAAAACAACCTATTGTGCACCTTCGATGGGAAAAACAAGATGTGGGCACGGTCGCCAAGCACCATCGTTGGGAAAAACAGCATGTTAGTGCACCTTCGGTTGGAAAAAGTAGACCTTTGGTAAGTTCTCTAAGCATCTTCAGTGGGAAAAATCGCTAAGAAACATCGGTGGGAAAAACAACACGTTGATGCACCTTTGGAGGGAAAAAATAGACCTTTGGAAAGGTCTCTAGGCACTTTTGGCGGGAAAAATAGCCCATTGGGCACCATAAGTGGGAAAAACAACATGTTGGTGCACCTTCGGTAGGCAAAACAGCCCATCGGCACTATTGTTAGGCACCATCGGTGTGAAAAACAGCACATTGGTGCACTTTAGGTGGGAAAAATGGATCGTTGGCATGATCACTAGGCACCTCCGGTGGGGAAAATAGCACATCGGCACGGTTGCTAGACACCATCGGTGGGAAAAACAACGCATTGGCACACCTTCGGTGGGAAAGAACTGACCATTGGCAAGGTCACTAGGCACCTTCGATGGGAAAAATAGCACGTTGGGCATCTTCAATGGGAAAAGCAGCACGTCGGTGCACCTTCAGTGGGAAAAATAGCTCATGGGCAAGTTTGCTAAGCACCATAAGGGGAAAAAATAACATATTGGTGCACCTTCAGTGGAAAAAAACAAACCTTTGGCAAGGTTGCTAGACACTTTCGGGAGGAAAAATAGCCCGTTGGGCACCATAGGTGGGAAAAATGACATGGTGGTGCACCTTTAGTGGCAAAAAATAGCCCGCCAGCACCATCGTTAGGCACCATCGGTGTGGAAAAGGCCATGTTGGTGCACTTTTGGTGGGAAAACAGCCCGTTGGCATGATTGCTAGGCACCTTTGGTGGGGAAAACACCCCGTTGGGCACCATTGATGGGGAAACAACCCATTGGGCACCTTTGGCGGGGAAAACAACATGTTGGCACGATCGCTAGGCACATCGATGCAAAAAATAGCACGTTCATGCTCCTTCGGTGGGAAAAACATCACGTTGGCATAATCATCAGGCAACTTTGGTGGGAAAAACGACACAGTGGCATGGTCATTAGGCAACTTCGGTGGGCAAAAAAAGCACGTTGGTACACCTCTAGTGGGCAACACAGCCCGTTGGTACGATTTCTAGGCACTTTAGATGAGAAAAATAGCCCATTGGCCGTCTTAGGTGTGAAAAATAGCACGTTGGTGCACCTTTGGTGGGAAAAATAGCCCGTCAGTAGGGTCGCTAGGAACCTACGGTGGGAGAAACAGCACGTTGGTGCACCTTTGGTGTGCAAACAACCCGTTTGTATTGTCACTTGACACTTTCAGTGGGAAAAACGTCCCGTTGGGCACCTTGGGTAGGAAACACAACACTTTGGTGCACCTTTGGTGAGCAAAATAGCTCGTCGACACGATCACTAGGCAACTTCAGTAGGAAAAACATTACTTTGGTGCACCTTCGATGGGTAAAATAGCCCTTGGGAGTGGTCGTTAGGCACCTTCGGTGGGAAAAACAACTCATTGGGCACATTCGGTGGAAAAATAGCATGTTGGTGCACCTGGTTGCTAGGCTCCTGCAATGGGAAAAATAGCCTGTTGATATGGTCGCTAGGCACTTTCAATGGGAAAAACAACCCATTTGGCACCTTAGGTGGCAAAAACAGCACGTTGGTGGGCAAAACAGCCCGTCGACAGGGTCGTTAGGAACCTTCGATGGGAAAAACAACAGGCTGGTGCACCTTTAGTGGGTAAAAGAGCCCTTGGTGGACCTTCGGTGGGAAAAATAGCCAATTGGCATAGTCACTAGGCACCTTCGGAGGGAAAAATAACGCATTGGGTACCTTTAATGGGAAAACAACCCATTAGGCACCTTTGATGGGAAAAACAACCCGTCTACATAGTTGTTAGGCACTTTCGGTGGGAAAAACAGTCCGTCGGCCTAGTCACTAAGCTCCTATGGTAGGAAAAATAACACGTTGATATACGCTCGCTAGGTAGTTTTGGTGGGAAAAATAGCCCACTCGGCACTTTAGGTGGGAAAAACTACACGTTGGTGCATGTTTGGTAGGAAAAACAGCCCATAGGCAGGGTCATTAGGAACCTTCGGTGGGGAAAACAACATGTTGGAGCAACTTCTGTGGGAAAAACAACCTATCGCACACCTTCGATGGCAAAATAGCCCATTGGTCACATTCAGTGGAAAAACAGCCCATTGGGCACATTCGGTTGGCAAAACAGCCTTTCGGCACGGTCACTAGGCACCTCAAGTGGAAAAAATAGCCCATCGGTATGGTCGCCAGGCACTTTCAATGGGAAAAACAACCTGTTGGCACCTTAGGAGGAAAAAACAGAATGTTGGTGCATATTTGGTGGGCAAAATAGCATGTCATTGGGGTTGCTAGGCATCTTCGGTGGGAAAAACAGCACGTTGGTGCACCTTCGATGGGCAAAATAGCCGGTTGGTGCACTTTTAGTGGGGAAATAGGCTATTGGAAACCCTCAGTTGGGAAAACAACTTGTTGGTGCACCTTTGATGGGTAAATGGCCGATCGGCATGGTTGCCAGGCACCTTCAGTGGGAAAAACAGCACAGTGGTGCACCTTTTGTGGCCAAAACAGCCTATTGGGAACCATCAGTGTGAAAAACAACACGTTGGTGCACCTTTGATGGGCAAAATAGCCCAATGGCATGGTTGCCAGGCACTTTTAGTGGGAAAAACAACACGATGGCGAACCTTCGGTGGGAAAAGTAGCACATTGGTGTACCTTCGGTGGGTAGAACAACCCATGGGCTTTGTCACTAGGCACCTTTGGTAGAAAAAACAGTCCGTTTGTATGGTTGCTAAGCACTTTCGGTGGGAAAACAGTCCGTTGGGCACCTTTGGTGGGAAAAACAACATGTTGATACACTTTAGGTTGGCAAAATAGCTTGTTGGTGCACCTTCAATTGGAAAAATAGCTGGTTGGCATGGTTGCTAGGCACCTTCAGGAGGAAAAAATAGACCTTTGAAAAGGTCGTTAGCTGCTTTCGATAGAAAAAACAGCCCGTTGGGCACCATAGGTGGGAGAAACAACATGTTGGTGCACCTTCAGTGGGCAAAAACAACCCATCGGCATGATCGCTAGGCACCATTAGTGGTGAAAAGACTCTGTTGGTGCAGTTTTGGGGGGAAAAACAGCTCGTTGGCATGATTGCTAGAAACTTTGGTGGGAAAAACATCCCGTTGGGCACCTTCGATAGGAAAACAACCCATTGGGCACATTTGGCGGGAAAAATAGCATGTTGGCATAGTCTCTAGACACATTTATGTGAAAGACAACACGCTTGTGCATCTTTGGTGGGAAAAAAAGCTCTTTGGCAAGGTCGCTAGGCACCTTCGGTGGGAAAAACAACTCGTGGGTACAGTCGCTAGGCAGCTCCGATGGGAAAAATAGCACGTTTGTACAACTTCAGTGGAGAAAACAGCCGATGGGCATAGTCGCTAGCTACCTTCTGCGTGAAAAACAACACGTTGATGCACCTTCGGTAATGAGCGAAGAATCTTTTTTACGTTCTCGTTATCCTTCATGTGTTTTCCAAGGTTGCCTAATCCATTGATAATTTCTGCAAAATGATCAAGCATAGTGGAAATAGACTCACCTTCCTTCAT
>JAOSBO010047834.1:0-10556 GCA_027563915.1 Erythroxylum rotundifolium | reverse complement strand
TGATGTTTTATTATGATGCCATGTGAGGTGTTAGTAGTGATTGCTCGTAGCGCACCCTTATCGTAGGATATGTATCGGGATGACCTACGGGCGTCCCGGTGTATACCCTACAGTGAGGGGGTGCTACACTATAAGTATAACTATTGTTTTTTTTATTAAGGCAACAAAATTCATATCATTAAATAAAGTGGCGCTATTAGAAGTGTAAGTAACAAAAATTTTTATTAGACAACAAAATGAATAATATTGCTTAAAATTTTAAATAACGTAATAAAACAGTTTCAAATTATAGCAACAATGTTGAATAGATATTACAACAATTTAAGAGGTCGTTTGGTTCTACTTCTATTTTTCTGTTGTAGTTTTTTATTTTCAGTTTTTTGTTTCTGTTTTTCTTTCAAATAAAGACAAAAATGCGTTTGGTTGTTAATATTAATGTAGTTATATTTTTATCACTAATAATAATTACATAGTATATAAAACTTAAAACTAAACAAATTTTAATTAAATGAATTTATTTATTCTCTTATGTAATATTTATTGACAAATTATTAACAAAATTATGTTATTTTAATAAATTAAATAATTTAAAAATCAAAATTTTATTTATGAATTAATATTTATTTGAAATATATTTTGATTATTAAATAAATTTTTATTCGATTATTTATATATTTTAAATTTAAATATATTTATTAATAATTATTAAAATTTAATTACACATAATTTAATTATAAAAATAAAATTATTCATAATTTTGTTTATAACTATTTTTAATTTATTAAATATATAATGTTGAATTAAGTTATTCATAATTTATTAAAAATTAAAAATTAAATAATACATATTTAAATGATAGTAAATCAGATTATCAAAAAAAAAGAATAGGAAACAAAAACTATTTTTTATGGTTTTCACAATTTTTGAAAACTGGAAGAAACCAAATCAAAAAATAGAAACTAAAAATTCAAACAAACATGTGTTTTTACTAAATTTAAATAAATAGAAAAACAAAAATAAAAATGGAAATAAACACCCCCTAAGTCCTTATAAAGCAATAAGCAATAAAGTGATTTTTTTAGACAATAATTTATAACAAAAAGCAACAATTTATTCTTTTGTTGCTAATAATATGATAATGTGAAAGAAAACTCTTGTCATTAAGTAGGTAACATCCATATATACATTAAAAGCAGTGTACATATATTAATGTATATATTAATTTTATACATACTATCAAATTTAAATGACCTATGTTGTATAGTCCATAAGGACTTGTAAAATTCAACCTATAAGTTATTCAAAATATAAAAGAAAAAACAACTAGTTAAAATATTCACCTACATTATCTAAGTGAATTAATCCAAAGACTAAACAAAACCAATATGTATGGGTGCTCCAAAATCTTTCAATAACCACCTCCTTATTTACTCATAATCATCACCTTCTTATAAAAGAAAAAGAAATAAGAAGTATATTAAAATTGTAAACTACTATGCTTTCAAACTGGTTTAATGAAATACTGATTACTTTATTATGACTTTAATTGAATTAATACAAATAATATAGTTCAAAAACTAACAACACCATGATTTAATTCTTTTTATGAACAAAAGTCAAAAAGCTTGAACATAAGCAAATAATCTTTAAAAAAGATAATAAGATAATGTACAATAATAGCGAAATAAGAAAATTTGTCACCTAATATTCTTAACGTTGATATGTATGGTTTAGAGGAATAGAAGATTCCTTATCACTCCCAAATCAGCCACAACTTCAACAAGCTTTTAACTATCATTTTCCTTTTGCAATTCTTCGATGTGAGCCTATAAAAGAAAATATCTAGTCACAATAATGAATGTAAGTACTATATATGATTACAAAAAACCTCCTATAATTCCATTTATACTAAAAATGATTCATTTTTTACAACAAGAAGAACAAATCAACAATATAAAAAACAAATGAAATGAAATCAGAAACATATATAATAAGAAATAAATTTGGGCATCTCAACAAAAGTAGCAACAATATAGAAAATTATTACAAAACAAATATTACTCATAATTTTCTCCCTTATAGGTTCAGTAAATTGCTTGTAAAACTTTTTCAGGCTTTCTTTTATAAGTTGCAAGATACTTTTTAGTATTAGAAAGTGGAGTTTTATCCTCCATTTCATTTTGCTATGTGTTGAAAAAATTGTTAACTATAATTTAGAAAATTTAAACATTTTTTTATAAATTATAACTCATTGAAGAACTTACCAACTTAGCATAATACTTGCAAAGCTTTCAGGACTAGTTGTGTGCATTTCAATTTGTTGTTTTCTATGAATATTTGTTTCAACAATTTGCTAGACATTAAAGCAGTATATTAATTAGATATCATGTAACTAATTTGTAAAAAGTACTATTAATTATCATACCTTCACATCTGGGTGGTTCTAATAAGAAATAAGCTCCTTAAAGTCTTCTTTGCTTATATAGTTGGGATGTTTGGCCATTCTTTTTGCATCTATCGTATACAGTTTGATATGAGTAGCACAACAACACAATAGGATCAAAAACACATATAACGAGCAATAAATCTAGGCATCTCATTGAAACTATTAATAATATAGAAATTTGATACAAGATAAAACACTGCTCACAAGTTTCTGTTTTATAGCTTCAATAGCTTGCTTATACACTTTTTGAGGCTTTCTTTTATAAGTTGCAAGATAATTTTTAGCTTTAGAGAGTGGAGTTTTACTCTCTCTTTCATTTTGCTATCCATGAAAAAAAATTGTTAATTAGAATTTTGAAATAACTTGATAGATTATTAACTCATTTAAGAACTTACCAACTTAACGTACACACTTGTAAACCTCTAAGGACCAACTGTATGCATTTCAATTTGTTGATTTCTATTTCGAATATTTTTTCAAAAATTTGCTACTTATTGAAACATTATATTAATTAAATGACATGAAATTAATTTGTAAAATGTACTAATAATTATCATACCTTTATATTTGGGTAGTTTCAATATGGAATGAGCTCTTTAAAGACTTCTTTGCTTATAGTTTGGACGATTGACCATTCTTTTTACATCTTTCGTATATTGTTTAAAATTCTTTCGCTTCACTCTACACTTGTAACTTCTCCTTATATAAGCAATATATGTGCATAATTGATAAATATATACTCCATACTACAATATATTATTGCTTAATGGTATCTCAATAAGATTTATGTAGAGCATCCATTAGTGGAATATTGTCCTTTGCATGCAATTTTTAATTTGTTAATTAGGAATAATTCAATAACTAAGAAAAGCAATGAGAGAGATAAAGAGAACATATGTTAGAGAAGCTAGGAAGGAAGAAAGAAAAACGTAGAAGGAACTAGAAGAAGAGAAGGAGAAAATGAACCAGAAAAAGGAAGAAGGAAAGAAAGAAAAAGGAGAAAGAAGAAGAAGGAAGAGGATTCAGCTGAGCCTTAGGTAACCTTCATTTTTCCTCTTGATTTAGTAGAGATAGGAACTAGAAAAGATGAGTTTTATGTGCTGGAAATAAAGGGAGAAAGGAGAGAACCAAGAAACCCATTTTTCATTTTCATGGATTTTCAACAAGATCTTAGTTATTCTATTTTAAATAAACTATAGGTAGATTAAGCCTAAGTTTAATTTTTATTATTAAAGCTTTATGGATTTTCTATTTGTATATTTGTTTAAATAAAAATTTGTTGGTTTGAAGGAAACCAAGAAAATCCAAGGCAAGAGCAAGAGGAAAGGTAAACTTAAGTTTGGACTTACAATCAATTAGGTGGGTAATATGGTTATAGTTATTATGGATGATGAGTTAATTTCTTGCTTGCTTACATGTTTAATTGCTTGACTTTGAATTTTTGCGATTGTTGGAAAATGCACTATGATTTATTATCATGTTATTCCTTGAAGGATTTTTACAACATTTTGTATTAATGAAAAGAGGAAAAAGCACAAGAAATATGGAAGTATGAACATGTGATGAAATGAATTGAGCAATGAATTTTTTTTTGTGCTTAGGCAAGAGAGATACCATTTCATTCGTTATGTGCACGTTGATTTAAAGCCTTCTCCCAGCCGCCCGCTTGTGGCACATGAGCTCCCCAGAGACGAACTCATTTAGTTTATGGTGTAAACATCGACTTCTCTATTTCAATGCATGGGACTCTCTCAAGCCATTATGTTTATGCATTTCATTTTGACTTGTCGAGCTTGACACACAATTGAGTGTTATGTTTTGATGGTTGAATATACATGATATAATTTGTGATAACATTTTTTTAAACCATGGGTTCTTTGAGCTAGAACTATGGATAATTTAATTGCTAGATTAAAATGAGACACACACACACACACACACACACACACACATGCTTGATTATGTGTGTGGCTCATTACCAATGGCTATAAACATATTAGCCACTGAACTTTGTAGCTCACCCTATTACTTTCTACCCCTCAGGTGCAAAACGAGAAGATAATTGATCCTTGTAAGCTTTGGCAAACTCCAAGATATCTATCTTTTGTAACTAAGTTAGTTTAACTACATTTGGTAACTTTATAAGCACATCAAACATGGGTATTCATTCATATTTTGTATTATGCCATTGATGTGGCGTTTGATATGTAATTAAAGCTATGTACAAACTCCATTTTGATTAAGCAATGAATGCAAGAGTTGAAGAAGTTCCCTTTGTACATGTTCAAAGCTATCTTCTTTGTTGAGTCGTTAATTGTTGTTGGAAAGAGAATGGTATGTTGTTGAACGGCCCTAGATAGGTTTATAATAAATTGTTATGCTGGGAGTCATGTATGTATATCTAGTGTTTGTTGGATCGAGATTTTTGGGTTATGTAATAGGTAATAATAGGCAAAAGAAGAAAAAGGGGACATAGCTGCAATGCTATCCCTGAGAGAAATTGTCCTATTTTTGACGATTAAACTATATTGATGTAGGCCGAATCAAATAAAGTGTCTTTATGAAAGTTGTAGCTTATCGTCTTAGATTTCCAACGGTATAAAAATTGAAATTTTTGGACATCAAAATTGAGAGATACTATTTTTACAAGTTTAAGTGACAGAACCCTTCACTCATCTAGGGTGCAAGATCGTGCACTAGCACGATTGTGACAAACCCTTTCTCATCAGGGATGCACAATTGTGTTTATGCATGAGGGTAACAGGCAGAACTTGCCAAAAATTAGGTTAAACACGAGCTTTTAAGTGGTTTGACCTTCCCTTTGACTGATAAAAGAAAGGCTCTAAATCCTAGGAGCCTCCATCCATCAACAGACCATAAATCGTCAATTCTCTTAATAAGTACAGAGACCCAGGCCCAACGTTTTTGGTGTCAAAGTGTTAGGTTTTAAGGATTCCTAAGCTTAGACTATGTTGTGAAAATAATTATTATGACATGTGATTACTTATTTGCTTTTGTTTGACATATACGTGTAAAAGCATAATGGGAAATGGTGTTTTGTAGCATAGTAATTAATTAGGCATGGAACATGGTAGGACCTATATGGAATATGTTGTGTTTATTGAATGTTTGAAATTGATGAATGTTTAAGTATGTTATGGTATGATGCTTACCATGTTAGGATTAATTGAGAATAATAAGTTTGGAGATTTTTTAAGAATTGTTAATTCCAAATTGTTATGCTATTTGCATTGTTAAATTGATTGATTGCATTGAATGGCATGCATATCATACATACATGTAAGAAATAAGATTAAAATGAAATGTAAGCTAAATGTTAATGTTTAAATTGAAGGACTAAGATGTCATCTCGTAAAAGAACATGAGGAGTCTTGCAAGGATCTGTTGCACCTGACTCTACACCAACAAGGGAGGGCACTAATGAGTCTAGAGCTCTAAGAAATGCTTAGGCTAATACAGGGCATGATAGTGAGCCTTTTCGGTTACAAACACATGAGGCATCTCTTCCTCAAGAGTAAGTGCCTAATCCCTTAGATCCTAGACTGTTCCAAGTCTTTGCTCAGGCTTTTGTTCAGGTCATAGGCTAGATGCCACAAACCTCTACCCCAACCCTAGCTAAGAAGGGAAAGCAAATTGATAAGCTTAGGAAGTATGGGGCAATGGATTTTCATAGAAAAACTGATCCAGAAGAAGTTGAAACATGGTTGAGGAAGACAAAAAGGATATTGGATCAAATGGATTGTGAGGATGATGAAAAGATTATATATGCGGCAAGCTTGCTTTAGGGAGATGCCCTGTATTGGTGGGAAAGTGTACCAATAAGTCAGATAAAACCACCAGTGTTGATATGGGAGGACTTCCTAGCTACTTATAGGAAGAAATATTTGTCTGAGGTGTATATCTAGGAGAAGCAAAGGGAGTTTCTGAGTCTTAACTAGAGGGAGATGATGGTAAGTGAATATGAGTGTAAATTTACATGATTGTCCTGGTATGCAGCTGAGATGCTGATGAGCAAAGCGGCTAAGTGTCGTAGGTTTAAAGTAGGATTGCATTTAGCTATCAAGGAAAAAGTGGTGGTACAAAATTTTTATGACTTCTAATAGCTGGTAGAAGCTGCGTTAAGGGTTGAGAATGTAGAGAATATAAAGAGCGCA
Organism: Erythroxylum rotundifolium; assembly: GCA_027563915.1. Lineage (NCBI taxonomy): Eukaryota > Viridiplantae > Streptophyta > Magnoliopsida > Malpighiales > Erythroxylaceae > Erythroxylum > Erythroxylum rotundifolium. The sequence continues at coordinate 3,935 of JAOSBO010047834.1, read as the reverse complement.
GTAATCAAAAAGAGGAAAGGAAAAGAATGGTTCAGGAGGGCAAGTGGTGCTCCTATGCCAGGGAGGAGTACCAGGGCTTTCCCCGTACAGTCTGAGGATAGGAGCAATGGTATAACTAGGCCCAAACAGATGAGAACTATCTCTCATCAAGCCTCAGCGGTTAAAAGCGTTAGAAGAGGAGAGGGGGATAAGCCATCTATTCCCAAATGCAACCATTGTGGCAAATTCCATAAGGGGAGTGCTATAGGCTGAGTAGAGCTTGTTTTAACCATAGAGGAAAAGGGCATATGACTAGAGAGTGCCTACAGTATGCAAGACGGGAGAGAGCTCAGACGTAAACTCTAAAAAAGGCTGAGACTGTAGGAATTAAGACTGCAACTGAAGTGGGCAGTTTTAGTGTAGCCAAGACAATGAATCCTCCAGGAAAACCGAGGGGGCAAGCACCAGCTAAGGTGTTTACAATGATGAGAAAAGATGCAGAAGCAGCTCCAGAGGTTGTAACGGGTATGGTTAGATTGTTTAATGATGATATTATTATTTTAATTGATCCAAGATCTACCCTGTTATTTATTTCGTCAATTAGGATTGTGCATGGTAGAAGTTTGAGTCCATTAGATAGTCCTTTGACGGTTAGTACCCCAAATGGCCAATAAATCATTATTAGTCAAGTATATAGAGATTGTGATATATACATTGGTGGAGTAAAATTAGTGGTGGATTTAATGTCATTGAAGATCAAGGGATTAGATGTGATTTTGAGCATGGATACTTTAGGAAAATATAATGCTAATTTGAATTGCAAATAGAAGACAGTAGAGTTTAAGTTTGACAAAGGTGAAAAGGTGGTGTCTGTGGGGGACAGGAAAGCAAGCTCACCTAGAATTATTTCGACTTTAATAGCAGAGAAAATGATAAGGAAAGGATGTAAAACATTCTTCGCATATGTGGTAAACCTGAAGGTACAAGGAGGAAAATTAGAAGACATTCCTATGGTCATGGAATTTCTAGATGTCTTTCCAGAGGAGTTACTAGGACTACCACTACTTAGAGAGATTGAGTTTACCATAGAGCTTCTTCCAGACATTGCACCAATATCAATTCCAACTTATAAAATGGCTCTGGCAGAATTGAAAGAGCTTAAGGAGCAGTTAAAAGAGTTGGTGGAGAGAGGTTATATTAGGCCTAGCTCTTCACCTTATGGAGCTCCAGTTCTTTTTGTGAAGAAGAAAGATCGATCCTTGAGGATGTGTGTGGACTACAGGAAGCTCAAACATGTCACCATTAAGAATAGATATCCCCTCCCACGTATAGATGATTTGTTTAATCAATTGAAAGGGGAAAAGTCTTCTCCAAGATAGACTTGAGATCTGGTTACCACCAATTGAGAATAAAGGAGTCTAATGTGTCAAAGGCTACCTTTAGAACACTATATAGGCATTTTGAGTTCTTAGTTATGCCGTTTGAATTAACTAAGGCCCCTGCAGCCTTTATGGACTTAATGAATAGAATCTTTAATCCTTTCTTAGACCAATTTATCATAGTCTTTATTGATGATCCATTGGTTTATTCCAAGAGTGACAAGGAGCATGAAGAGCACTTAAGGATTGCCTTTGAGACATTGAGGAAGAAAAAGTTGTATGCCAAATTCGATAAAATTGAATTTTGGCTAAGGGAAGTGGGGTTTCTTGGGTATGTAATTTTAGAAAAAGGAGTACATATGGATCCAAGGAAAATAGAAGTTCCAGTTAAATGGGAAGCATCAAAAAATGTAGCAAAAGTGAGAAGTTTGTTGGGTTTAGTTGGTTATTACAGAAGATTTGTAGAAGGCTTTTTCATGATCGTAGCCCCACTCATCAAATTAACAATGAAGAGTCAGATGTTTGTGTGGACAGAAGAATGTCAGCAGAGTCCACAGGACTCTCTCAAGCCATTATGTTTATGCATTTCATTATTACTTGTTGAGCACGATACACAATTAAGTGTTATGTTTTGAGGGTTGAATATACATGATATAATTTTTGATAACATTTTTTGTACTATGAGTTCTTTGCGCTAGAACTATGGATAATTTAATTACTAGATTAAAATGATACACACACACACACACACAAATGTATGTTTGGTTCTGTGTGTGGCTCATTACCAATGGCTATAAACATATTAGCCACTGAACTTTGTAGCTCACCCTATTACTTTCTACCCCTCAGGTGCACAACGAGAAGATAATTGGTCCTTACAAGCTTTGGCAAACTCCAAGATATCTATCTTTTATAACTAAGTTAATTCGAGTACATTTGGTAGCTTTATAAGCATATCAAGCATGGGCATTCATTTATAATTTGCATTATGCTGTTGATGTGGCCTTTGATATTTAATTAACATTATGTACAAACTCCGTTTTGATTAAGCAATGAATGCAAGAGTTGAAGAAGTTCTCTTTGTACATGTTCAAAGCTATCTTCTTTGTTGGGTCGTTAACTGTTGTTGGAAAAGGAATGGTATGTTGTTGGATGGCCTTGGATAGGTTTAAAATAAATTGTTATGCTAGAGTCATGTATGTACATCTAGTGTTTGTTGGATCCAGGTTTTTGGGTTATGTAATAGCTTATAATAGGCAAAAGAAGAAAAAGAGGACATGGCGGCAATGTTATCTCTGATAGAAATTGTCTCCTGTTTTTGACGATTAAACTATATTGATGTAGGCCGAATCAGACAAAGTGGTCTTCATGAAAGTTGTAGCTTATCATCTTAGCTTTCCAACGGTATAAAGTTTGAAATTTTTAGGCATCAAAATTGAGAGATACTGTTTTTAAAAGTTTAAGTGACAGAATCCTTCACTCATCAACCCCGTGTATGGTTACTGTCCCCGTGTATGGGGACAGATGACAAAACATATTAATCCTGTCCCTCGTACGTGTTTGGTTGATGTAGCTGATATTTTGTTCTCTGTCTCCGGTGGACAGAGACAAAATAATCCTGTCCCATCGAATACCGAAAGACAGAAATGTTTTGTCTCTGTCTCCATATCAAAAACATCATCACTGTCCAAGTTACCCCTCCCCTCTCCTCTGTCTCTCGCACGCCCATCTCAAGTCTGTCGCACACTTGGCACCGCTCTACGCTTCTCTGTCGCTTCTCTATTGCATGGTGGGATGCAATTATATCCATCGACCTCCATCCACCTCCTGTATTCGAGTTCGATCTTTCTACTCTTTTTTGTTTGTTTCTCGAGGAAGAGAAGTTACGTACTACCTTAGTAGTTGTTTGATTTTGTTTTCTTGTCTCTGAGGCATGGACACCACAACAAAGGTGAAGAAAGGAGTGGAGGGAGGAAAGGAGGAGGTCCAAAGAAGAAGCCAGTTTCCCGATCAGTTAAAGCCGGTCTACAGTTCCCTATTGGTCGGATCGGTCGGTACTTGAAGAAAGGCCGTTACTCACAGAGTGTCGGAACCAGAGCTTCGGTCTACCTCGCTGTTGTACTCGATTATTTGGCTGCTGAGGTAACTACTTACACAAGATTGCTAATTTGAGTTTCGGGGTTTTATCGTTTCAGCGTTATTTGATTTTTCGGGGTTATGCTAATTTCTCTAAGGTACTTTACCATGTTGTCTTGATCGTGGGACGTAAATTTCATAGTTATGTGGTCTATGTAATAGATTAGATCCAAAGTTCCCATCTTTTTGCTTGACTAAGTTAAATGATATATTGCGATAGGATAGTATTGTTAAAGTTGGATCGTTGTTAAGTCTTTTGTATATACTTCTTGTTTGAGAGCTGAAAGTTCCGGGTCATGTTTTACCTCTCATAGTCTGCAATTGTTAATGCAACCTTATATCTGCAATTTAAAACCTGGGATTCAAGTTTGTTGGGAAGTTCTGAAAACTATGGATCTACTGTTAAGGACAATGGAAGCAGTGGGTTTACTGTATGATTGA
>JAOSBO010047752.1:0-10557 GCA_027563915.1 Erythroxylum rotundifolium | reverse complement strand
TTCTTCACTGAGCATGTATGAATACTTAGGTGTTATATGAGAGTTGATGAAGACTTAGAGATATCCAGGAGCATAGACGTTCGTCTGTAAAGACGTATCGTCTATGTTTTATGGTTTGTGGTTGACTATTTTATCGTCTATGTTGACCACTTTGCGTCTATGTTTTATCGTCTGTGATTGACTTTCTTTGTCTAAGTTGACCACTTATCATTTGTGTTTTGTATTAGTCTATCGTCTGTGATGACATCATAACACAGACGCAAGGAATCATCTATGTTTTGCCTATCGTCTGCCTTTAGTCTATTGTCTGTGATGACGTCATAACACAGACGTAAGGAAAACATAGATGCAAGGAATCGTCTATGTTTTGCCTATCGTCTATGTCCTGCTTATTGTCTATGTTTGACTTTTATCGTTTGCTTTGACTTCCATCGTCTATCTTTTGGCGCTTCGTCTATATTTTGCCTACCTTCTGTGTTTGACCTCTCATCGTCTACCTTTGCATTTCATCTACCTTTTTGCTTCCGTATGTGTTTTGAGATTCCTTCTGCCTTTAGACACTTCGTCTATCTTTTGGCGTTGCGTTTATCTTTTGGCGCTTCGTCTATCTTTTGGTGTTGTATCTGTCTTTTGGCGCTTCGTCTATCTTTTGGCATTGCGTCTGTCTTTTGGCGCTTCGTCTATGTTTGACTTTTATCGTCTGTCTTTAGCTTATCGTCTGTGTTTGACCTCTTATCGTCTACCTTTTGAATTTCGTTTACCTTTTGCTTCTGTCTATGTTTTGCTTTCATCTATGTTTTGCTATTGTCTGTCTTTTGAATTTCATTTACCTTTTGCTTCCATCTATGTTTTGCTTCCGTCTATGTTTTGCTTTCGTTTATGTTTTGCTATCGTCTGTCTTTTGGCGTATCGTCTGTTTTTTGCTTCCGTCTATGTTTCACTTCGTCTGCCTTTGATATTTTGTCTGCTTTTAGCCATCGTCTGTGTTTTGAAGATTCGTCTACTTTCTGCTTATAAGACCAAATTATATAAATCACACACTCTGATTTAATGTGACTAGTAGACTCGAAAGTTAGAGTTTGGAGAGAAATCTGAAATGGCTCATTAAGTTATAGAATTGGATTCAAAAGGGTTGTTGAGGTATAAACCCTACGAACAATGCTAGTTAAGTGAGATTCGATATTTGACTGTGGTTGTAATAACTTAAATGGAAGGACACCCGGGATAGTCATGAACATGCATTGTATATAATTCATTCCATATATGTGCATTGATGAACATGCATAATTGTGCAGATTGTGATATATATGTGTATTATTTTGTTATAGAGGAATAGTTGGAACATCAACTTCCAGACATTGCCGGCACTTCCAGGCATTAGCTTCGGGAGTAACTTGTGAGTAACCTAGATGGTCTTACTTAACTTCTGGTTGTCTAAATTCTGTTGAAATGACTGAATGAATGTGGCTTGAATGTTGATTCTGGACATGGAGGTCCGATGACTGTGATATCGGATTGAGATATTGAAGTGCTAATTGTATGTGAATGAGAAGAAATAAATGTGCATTTGATATGAAATTGTTATTTAATTCTCAACGAAAGTTGAATGCCAGACTTAGGTCCAATGACTCTGAAATGTTTTCTGAATATTCATATAAGATTGTGATATATGAGATATGCATGAATTGTTACACTTCATAAAATGCATGCTCAGATAAAGGCGTTGTGACTTGAGTTGCCATTATGAAGCGCTTCCACGTAGAGCTTTGCTTTGTGATTCTCTGATTTGGCACGTAGAGCTATACTCCGTGACTCTGTCTGATTGAGCCTTAAGGGCCAATATTTGTATAAGTCTGTGATAGGCACTCGATCACAACAATAAGAAAGAAAGTGAGTCTCATGTGCATTACTGATACATGATATGAGTGATTATAAAGTATTAAATGTTCAAAGTGACATGATTTATTAAGTGTACGTGATCCAATGTGATTATATGTTATGTGAAATAATCTGATGCATGAATTGAGTGAACCATTGATGATGGTTACCTCATTGAGTTTGCAAAACTCACCAAAATTGCAATGTTGTCTTTCAGGACCTAGAGACAACTCTATTGAGTAAGAGGCTCTATGTGATTTTGGCAAGTGAAGTCATGGTTCAAAGGTCGGCCAGCTGGGATTTGGGGGTAGATTGGATAGATTATGTGTATTTTCCTCCTTCATGTAGTACTTTTGTACTAGGTTTAATGATGTACATGTAGTTAGTGTTGAAAGATACAATGTAGACTTTCGAGTTTGTGAAATGAAATGAGGAAAAATGTTGGGTTTTAAAATATTGTGATTTCCATATGATGCTTTATAATGAACAATGATATGATGCCATGTGAAGTTTATATAGTGATCGATAGTAGTTCACCCTTATCGTAGGATATGTACCGAAATGACCTCTGGGCATCCCAGTGTGTACCCTGCGGTAAGGGGGTCTTACATAAGGTTATCAAATCTAGTGCAATAAAGAGTGTAAAATGTCGAGCTAAAAAGGAGCAAAAAGGAAGTATTATTAGCTATTGAAATTTAAAATCAATTTTTTTGCAAAAAGGGATTAGGAAAGCCCAAAATGAGAATTTAGAAATTGTGAATCTTATCGAGGAATTGGAAACGAATTCGACTTTCGAGTTAATGATACATTGTGATGGAATTAAGAAGTATGTGTACTCGATAAGGAGACTGTTAGAGAAAACATAAGAAACAATTGAAGCTATATGTCCTAGTAGGGATGCATCGAAAGAGCATTTGATGGCTAAGAATGTAGAACCAAGTAACTATATGTTTCAGTTACCAATAGTCTTGACTATTGGAGACTTGTTTAAAGCTTATATTTCTGGAGTTCATAGGAATATGAGATTAATGTATGGTTCAAAGTGTGTACAGGCATAACAATCATTATCTTGGTGATACCATTAGAATGTTGTATGAGGCATTATACAACAAAAAGAGTCACTCGCCCTTAAACTGTAATGAAGAGAGCCTAAAAGAATGACTAAAAGCCATAACAAATTTGGGATATCGTTAGTGAGTGGAGTGAATATGTAATCAGAATAAAGTGGTTTCTAAAAGACGAATGAATTTTAGTGGATCACATCAAAGTTATGGAATATATTGAGAAAGATTTGAAAGTTAAGTGTATTAACATCGATGAGAAGTGAAAAAGATGAATTGTCTCTAAGAGTATCACCTTGTCAAAGTGTGCTCACGTTAAGTACAAGATGTGCTTAGATTAGGAAAAAGGATAAACTAAGCCCAATTGAATTGGTCTGCATGAAATTATTATGAGTTAGTGTTACTAATAAAAGGATGTTTCAGATCTATAATGTGTGATATGTGAGTATGCTAAGAAATATTAATATGATCTGACAAAGATGTATTGTCGGCACATGAAGTGAAAATGGTGAGTAGTCTGAGATATATATATTGAGGAACTAGTTAAAAAAGGAAATAAATTAATAAGTGATTGACGTACTGCGTGATTCCATTGACTTCAGTCAAGTGGAAGAAAGTATTCGAGTGATGACAGTTAAACGAGAGTCAGAGGAGACAATATCCCCATATGCTCGAGCAAGCAGGTAAGAATTTCAAGGATAAAATTTCTTTAAGGAGGGGAGAGTTGTCACATCCCATTACCTACGGGAAGGTTAAAATAGTAAATGTGAGTGATTTATGAGAGGCTTAGAAATGTGTTTCCATGCTTATACATAATATGTCATATACATACAAATGAATAGTGAATTTTTCTGCACATGAAATTAATTGTACATGCATTTATGAGTAATTCCGGGTATATCTGGACTGAGTTGTGATTTTTGGGAAAATTGTGAATTTGGAATTTATTTATATTGAAAATTTTATTGACTAGTGGAATTATTATATTTATGAATTTTGGTGAATTTAGGATTTATTTTATAATTTATGGAGTATTATGAAAAATACGAAAAAGAAGAGAAGAAATCAAATGAAGATTTGTAGATAATTGGATTGTAAAGATGAGAGTTAAAAGGAGCTAGTTTTAAAAGAAACTTAGAACTTAGACCTTAGGAAAATGACAAGTGTAAAGTTGCCTTTATTATGTGTCAGAAGTAAGTTTGAGTAATTTCGAGAGTTAAAAAGGGGTTTGTTCTTTTCCTAAGTTGTTTTCTTGTTATCATCTTCTCCAAATTTCTTCCCATACACAGAGTTTTCCATCAAACTCCTTCCGAGAGTTAACTTTGATTTTTTTCATATCCCTCACCACTTCCTCTACCGCTAAGTGTTTCTTCTGCCTTAAGAAAAACCAGAAGTTGGTTAGTGTTCACAGAGGAGTACGTGATTTTGCATGAAGTTAGGGCTTTGGGGATAGTTGAAGATCTTGGAGTTTTCAACAAGTAAGTAGTGAATAAATTCTTTAGAGTTGGAGTTGAAATTTTGATCTGAAACTTCCATGAATTTACTGTACTAATCTGGAGGGATTTTGACAAAATGGTCTTCACGAAATTTGTAGAAATTTCTTTTAGCTTTTCAACGATATATAGCATGGAATTTTTGGACATCTGAGCTGAAAGTTATGTACTTATAAAGGAAGATGTATCTTTTGCCTTTTTGCTTCTTCTGTGATGACGTCATCTTCTTCTATGTCTTGCTTCTTCTGTGAGGACGTCCTCTTCTTCTATGTTCTGCTTCTTCTGCAATGACGTCATCTTCTTCTGTGTTTCTTTGGTGATGACGTCATCTTATTCTGTGTTTTGCTGCTTTTACTTTTTGCTTCTTTTGTTTTTCATCTGTCTTTTTTTTCCATTTGGTTTGCCTTTCCATTTGGCTTCGTCTGAACCTATAGTCTGTTCCATTTTTAACCCTTCAGATAATAGAATATGTCTTTAAAGTCTGCAGAAAAGTTGTAGATCTTGAAGTCCTCTTTCGAAAAATATAAATAACACCTAAATTTGATATTTGTAGGGAAAGTTATAGCAATTTTCACATTGCATTTGTCTTTTTCTATTTCGTCTGCTTTTCATTTAGTTTTATCTGAACCTATCGTCTATTCCATTTTTGACCCTTCAGACAATAGAATCTATCTTTGAGGTCTTCAATAAAGTTGTAGATATTGAACACATCTTTCTAACCATGTAAATAAAACCTTAATCTAATATATGTAGGGAAAGTTATAGCAATTATCCCATTGCATCTGTTTTTTTTCATTTCGACTGCTTTTCATTTGGCTTCATCTGAACCTACAGTATGTTCCATTTTTAACCCTTCAGACGATAGAATCTATCTTTGAGGTCTTCAGAAAAATTGTAGATATTGAAGTCCTCTTTCTAACCATATAAATAACACCTTAATTTGATATTTTTATGGAAAGTCATAGAAATTTTCCCATTTCATCTGTCTTTTTCCACTTTGTCTGCTTTTCATTTGGTTTCGTCTAAACCTATAGTCTATTCCATTTTTGACCCCCCAGACGATAGAATCTATCCTTGAGTCTTTAAGAAAGTTTTAAATCTTGAAGTTCTCTTTCAAACAATATAAATAACACCTTAATCTGATATCTTTAGGGAAAGTTATAGCAATTTTCCCATTGCATCTCTCTTTTTCCATTTTGTCTGAACCTATTGTCTGTTCCAGTTTTGACCCTTCAGACGGTAAAATATGTCTTTGAGGTCTTGAAGAAAGTTGTATATCTTGAAGTCTTCTTTCAAACCATATAAAGAACAAATTAATATGATATTTTTAGGGAAAGTTATAGCAATTTTCCCATTGCATCTATCTTTTTCCATTTCGTCTGCTTTTCATTTGGCTTCATCTAAACCTATTGTTTGTTCCACTTTTTACCTTTTAGATGATAGAATCTACCTTTTAGTCTTAAAAAAAGTTGTAGATCTTGAAGTCTTCTTTCGAACCATATAAATAAAACCTTAACCTGATATATGTAGAGAAAGTTATAGTAATTTTCCCATTGCATCTGTTTTTTTCCATTTCGTCTGTTTTTCATTTGGCTTCATCTAAACCTATAGTATGTTCTATTTTTGACCCTTCAGATGATAGAATTTGTCTTTGAGGTCTCCAAAAAAATTATGGATCTTGAAGTCCTCTTTCTAACCATACAAAATAACACCTTAATCTGATATCTGTAGGGAAAGTTATAGCAATTTTCCCATTACATCTATCTTTTTCCATTTTGTCTGCCTTTCAATTGGCTTCATCTAAACCTATAGTCTGTTCAATTTTTGACCCTCCAGACAATAGAATCTATCTTTGAGTCTTTACGAAAGTTTTAGAACTTGAAGTCTTCTTTCGAACCATAAAAAGAACACCTTAATTTGATATATGTAGGGAAAGTTATAGCAATTTCCCATTCCATCTATCTTTTTCCATTTCGTCTAGTTTTCATTTCGCTTCATCTGAACCTATAGTCTGTTCCATTTTTTACCCTATAGATGATAGAATCTACCTTTGAGGTCTTCAAAAAAGTTGTAGACCTTGAAGTCCTCTTTTGAACCATATAAACAACACCTTAATTTGATATCTGTAAGGAAACTTACAACAAATTTTCCATTGCATCTGTCTTTTTCCATTTCGTCTGCTTTTCATTTGGCTTCGTTTGAATCTATGGTCTGTTCAATTTTAAACGCTACAGACGATAGAATCTGTCTTTGAGATCTCAAAGAAAGTTGTATATCTTGAAGTTATCTTTCAAATCATATAAAGAACAAATTAATCTAATATTTTTAGGGAAATTTATAGCAATTTTACAATTGCATCTATCTTTTTTCATTTCATCTGCTTTTCATTTGGCTTCATCTGAACCTATCGTCTATTCCATTTTCTACCTTATAGATGATAGAATCCATCTTTTAGGTCTTTATAAAAGTTGTAGATCTCGAAGTCTTATTTTGAACCATATAAAGAACACCTTAATTTGATAACTTTAGGGAAAGTTATAGATATTTTCCCATTGCATCTGTCTTTTCCCATTTCGTCTGCTTTTCATTTGGCTTTGTTTGAACCTATCGTCTGTTCAATTTTTGACCCTACAGATGATAGAATCCATTTTTGAGGTCTTCAAAAAAGTTATATATCTTGAAGTCCTCTTTCAAACCATAAAAAGTAAAAGTTAATCTGATATTTTTAGGGAAAGCTATAGCAATTTTTCCATTGGGTTTATCTTTTTCCATTTCATCTGCTTTGCATTTGGTTTCATCTAAACCTGTCTTCTGTTTCATTTTTTACCCTATAGATGATAGAATTTAGAGGTCTTTAGAAAAGTTGTAAATAGTGAAGTCTTCTTTCGAACCATATAAAGAACACTTTAATTTGATATCTATAGGGAAAGTTATAATAGTTTTTCCATTGCATCTGTCTTTTTCCATTTCATCTATTTTTCATTTGGCTTCGTCTGAACCTATCATCTGTTTCATTTTTGAGCCTAGAGACGATAGAATCTATCTTTGAAGTCTTCAAGAAAGTTGGATATCTCAAAGTCCTCTTTCAAAACATATAAAGAACAAATTAATCTGACATTTTTAGGGAAAGTTACATCAATTTTCCTATTGCATCTATTCTTTTCCATTTCGTCTACTTTTAATTTAGCTTCGTCTGAACCTATCGTCTGTTCCCTTTTCTTATCCTTTCTGTGAAAGAATCTATCTTTGAGGTCTTCAGAAAAGTTGTAGATCTTGAAGTCATCTTTCAAACCATATAATGAACACCTTCATTTGATATCTATAGGTAACGTTATAGCAATTTTCCCATCGTGTCTATATTTTTCCATTTTGTCTACTTTTCATCTGGCTTCGTCTGAACCTATGATCTTCAAATTTTGACCCTACAGATGGTAGAATCCGTCTTTGAAATCTTCAAAAAAATTTTGGATCTTGAAGTCCTCTTTTGGATCATATAAAGAACACCTTAATCTGATATTGTTAGGGAAAGTTATAGCAATTTTCCCATTGCGTCTGTCTTTTTACATTTCTTCTGCTTTTCATTTGGCTTCGTCTGAACTTATCGTCTGTTCCAATTTTGACCTGACAGAAGATAGAATCTGCCTTTGAGATCTATAGGAAACTTATATATCTTGAAGTCCTCTTTCAAACCGTATAAAGAACAAATTAATATGATATTTATAGGGAAAGTTACAGCAATTTTCCCATTGCATTTATCTTTTTCCATTTCGTATACTTTTCATTTGGCGTCTGATCCTATCGTCTGTTCCATTTTTTTACAATATCAGTGATATAATCTATCTTTGAGGTCTTTAAAAAATTTGTAGATCTTGAAGTCTTCTTTCGAACCATATAAAGAACACCTTAATTTGATATCTTTAGTGAAAGTTATAGCAATTTTTCCATTGCATCTGTCTTTTTCCATTTCGTCTGCTTTTCATTTGGCTTCGTCTGAACCTACCATCAGTTCAATTTTTGACCTTACAGACGATAGAATCTATCTTTAAGGTCTTCAGGAAAGTTGTATATCTTGAAGTCCTATTTCAAACCATATAAAGAACAAATTGATCTGATGTTTGTATTGATGGTTATTGAAAATTTTCCATTGCATCTATCTTTTTCCATTTTCTCTGCTTTTCATTTGGCTTCGTCTGAACCTATTATCTATTCCATTTTTTACCCTTTAGATGATAGAATCTATCTTTGAGGTCTTCAGAAAAGTTGTAGCTTTGAAATCCTCTTTCGAACCATATAAAGAACACCTTAATTTGATAGCTGTAGGGAATGTTATAGCAATTTTCCCTCTGCATCTGTCTTTTTCCATTTCGTCTGCTTTTCATTTAGCTTCGTCTGAACCTATTGTCTGTTTCATTTTTAACCCTACAGACGATAGAATCTATCTTTGAGGTCTTCAGGAAAGTTGTATACCATGAAGTCCTCTTTCAAACCATTTACTGAAAAAATTAATCTGATATTTGTAGGGAAAGTTACAGAAATTTTTCCATTGTGTCTATCTTTTTCTATTTTGTCTGCTTTTCGTTTGGCTTCGTTTGAACCTAAAGTCTGTTCCATTTTTTACCCTTTAGATGATAGAATCTATCTATAAGTTCTTCAGAAAAGTTGTAGATATTGAAGTCCTCTATCTAAAGTTACAACAATTTTCCAATTGCATATGTCTTTTTCTATTTCGTCTGCTTTTCATTTGGCTTCGTCTGAACCTATTGTCTGTTCTATTTTTTACCATACAGATTATAGAATCTGTCTTTGAGATCTGTAGGAAAGTTTTATATCTTGAAGTCCTCTTTCCAACCATATAAAGAAAAAATTAATCTGATATTTGTAGCGAAAGGTATAGAAATTTTCCCATTGCGTCTATCTTTTTTCATTTCGTCTGCTTTCATTTGGCTTCATCTAAACCTAAATTCTATTCCATTTTTTACCCTTTAGATAGCAGAATCTATCTTTGAGGTCTTCAGGAAAGATGTCGATCTTAAAGTCCTCTTTCGAACCATATAAAGAAGGTCTTAATTTGATATCTGTAGGGAAAGTTATAGCAATTTTTCCATTGCATCTATCTTTTTCCATTTCTTCTGCTTTTCATTTAGCTTCGTCTGAAACTATCGGCTGTTCCATTTTTGACCCTACAGATGATAGAATCTGTCTTTGAGATCTGTAGGAAAGTTATATATCTTGAAGTCCTCTTTCCAACCATATAAAGACAAAATTAATCTGATATTTTTAGGGAAAGGTATAGTAATTTTCCCATTGTCTCTATCTTTTTCCATTTCGTCTGCTTTTCATTTGTCTTCGTCTAAACCTTTAGTCTGTTCCATTTTTTATCCTTTGAATGAATGAATCTATCTTTGAGATCTTTAGAAAAGTTGTGGATCTTGAACTCCTCTTTCGAACCATATAAAGAATGCCATAATTTGATGTCTGTAGGGAAAGTTATAGTAGTTTTCCCATTGCATCTGTCTTTTTCCATTTTGTTTGCTTTTCATTTGGGTTCGTCTGAACCTATCTTATGTTCCATTTTTGGCCCTACAGACTATAGAATCTGTCTTTGAGGTCTTCAAGAAAGTTGTATATCTTGATGTCCTATTTCAAACCATATAAAGAACAAATTAATCTGATATTTTTAGGGAAAGTTATAGCTATTTTCCCATTTGCGTCTAGCATTTGACTTCGTCTAAACCTATTGTCTGTTTCATTTTTTACCCTTTAGATGATAAAATCTATCTTTGAGGTCTTCAGAAAAGTTGTAGACTATGAAGTCCTCTTTCTAAATGTTGGACCCCGATTCTGGAGCCCAACGTTCGGAGTGATCATAGATGAGCATATTATCCTATAAAGTTATTTCAAAAAAACCCTCATTAGCTAACATCTCACAAAGGTGGCGTGCCCACACCAGTCAATCATCAAAAAGAACTCACTTTTCCTATTTCCGAGCAGATTTTTGGGAAAACTCAATTTGGAATTTCAATTTAGACTTTATCAGAAAATTTGTTTCCCATTGTCTTAAGTCTCTAATGTCACCGAAATCATTCAATTTGGTTATAAAATCTGAAAGTTATAGCCCACACATT
>JAOSBO010047743.1:0-10558 GCA_027563915.1 Erythroxylum rotundifolium | reverse complement strand
ATTTGAAGACTTAATGCTCTTCTACTAATAAGTACTTTGCCTTTAACAATATATTATACATTCTCATCAATAGAATTATTCAATGATGGATTATCCTCTTTTTCCTTTGAATTACTCCCACTCATCACTTGCTTGTCATCACTCTTAGTCATAACTAATATTATGAATACAGTGCTAGAGCTAATATCGATTTTGACCTTGGTATATTACAATATTAGTATCAATTAACACTTAATACTATTTTGGATAATTAAAATTTTATTATATTACATTCAATTTTCACTATCAATTAATATTAAATAATTAACAATTTTATTTATTTAATACAAAATTACATTATAAAAACTACTATACAAAACTAAAATTATTTAATAAGTAATACAAATAAATTAAAACCAATGTCTATGTTAAAAAGCAAAAAATAAAATTTTAATAATAATAGTTGAAAAATAAATTTAAATTAAAAGTAATTTTTAAAGGATGAAAGTGGCTAATGTTTTAACGATAGTGAAAGATGTCCTACATAATTTGAAAGGACTGCACTCATGTTTCACCTCCCAAACTACAATTTCATCTCTAATAAAGAGGATTCCATTTGATGAAGAAAACATCTTTTACAAATTTTCTTAAATGGCTCATGTAAGCTATTGTTAAGAAACCAAGCTCCAAAAGTGAAATAGCATGAAATGGTTTGATTTAATCAAGCAAGTCCTATAGCCTTCTTCATTTTATAGCTTGCTATAAAGTGGAGGTTGAGTACAATAGATAGGCTCAAAGGCATTCAAAAATTACTTGATTAATGCATTTCATGTAAACAATAACCCAAGTATTCCAATCTAGCTTTTTCTCATATATTTGGGAAAAGGCATAACATCTATGTAACCTCTGTTCTCCTCTAATGATCTATCAAGGACTGATTAATTTGTCAAAGACATAATGCAAGTGAACAAGGCTTTCTTATCTATAGAATATCTTTCACACTTCATGAAGAAAAATAAATAAGAGAATATTTCTGCAACTCAGAAATAGAGGGTCTTACAAGAGTTGAAATGCATTATCAAAGAGCAATTAGTAACTCTCCAAGTCCATCTCAGTTGTAGTAAGAGTGTGTATGTAAATTGGGACTTACATTGATTAACAAGGAAATATATAGAAAAAGGATATGCAAACTCTACAAAAATTCCTAACTTTAAAATTGTATGTTTCTTTTTTTACCAGATTTCTCTCAAAACTAGTCCAAGAACTTCAATTATATCCCTCAAGTACATGCATATATGTAGAAATTTTTTTTCTAACATCTATCCTCATGATAGTTGTAAAAAGTTAAAAGCTTGATTAAGGATTCTTCAATGTGATTACCTTTGTTTTAGGACTAAAGGTCATCCTATCTAGTGACCGACTATACAACCAAAAAGTATATCATGTTAATATGAAAGTATCAAATAAGAATGTCTCTTTTTTTAGAAGATTTACAATATTTTGGTGGAGGATGGACGCAAAAATTTATCAACGAAATAACATGAAATCTAATGTGGGTGCGAGGGGAAGGTGCTAAATTGGACGGGAAACTTTGGCTTGTCAATGGTGTTTAGTTGTAGTTTTCGTTACACATACATCACATCACATAAACATTCTCTAATTATTCTGCTATATTTCAATGTGAGTTTGTTACAATATATGTAGAAGTAGCTAGCAGTGAGAATCAAGGGATTCAGTTACAATACTCCACGCTGGCACCCTTTCCCTTAAGCCCAAGCTACTAAACCCATTCAACTCAACTATTACTAATCCTACTAGTATAAGTAACCGACTTATCCCTTAGCCTATAGTACTAGTACTACCCATTCGACTTATACAGCCCATACTACCATACTATTTAGTCGTAAATTGGGACAAATCCCTAATTCCCCATTTATACATATCACTTGCCCACCCTGCAGAACGTCCTTGTCTTCAAGGACGAAGTCAGGAAATCGCACTTTCATGTCGTCTACCCATTCCTACCTGGCATTGTTGGTAGAATCTCCCTCCCATTGAACCAAGACTTGCATTGTGGCCCTTTTATGTTTTGAAGTCATACGCCAAGCCAGTACCACATTTGGCATCCAAGAGCTCTGGCTGGCTGAGGGGAATACCAGAGAAGGGATTGGGAGTTCCAACAAACAGCGTAAGCTTAGAAACATGGAAAAGTGGTTGAATGGACGACCCCCCGTTGGTAACTGCAATCGGTAAGATACCTTTCCCACCCTTTCTAATACTTGATAGGGGCCAAAATACTTAGCTGCAAGTTTTTGTATTGTTCTAGTCACTACGGATTTCTACTTGTATGGATGTAATTTAAGTAAAACCCAATCACCTCCCTTAAATTCTTTGTCAGTTCGCTTCTTATCAGTCATCTGCTTCATTCGATTTTGGGCCTGTGATAATTTATGCTTTAGTTCTTCAAGCATAGCTTCTCTGTCTATAAGGAAATGATCAACTGTGGCCACATTAGAATCTCTAGGCACATAGGGTAGATTTATAGTAGGAGGATAATGGTAGAGAACCTCAAATGGTGTAGTTCTGCTAATGGTATGGAAAGTGGTGTTATACCACCATTTTGCAAGTGGTAACCACTTCACCCAATTTTTAGGAGAATCACCAGTGATACAACACAAATACATTTCTAGGCAACAATTGACCACCTCCGTTTGGCCATCAGACTGAGAGTGGTAAGCTGTAGAATATTATAGGCTACCCCTTGTAAGGCAAATAGCTCTTTCCAAAAATAGCTTTAAAACGTGGGATCCCTATCACTGATGATAGAGGATGGCATGCCATGAAGCTTAAAAACATTATCTAGAAAGACTTGGACAACTTCCTCAGCAGTGTAAGGGTGTGGAAGAGCCACGAAGTGGTCATACTTGCTCAGTTTGTCTACTACCACCAAGATAGCTTCCTTTCCCCCTGACTTGGGCAACCCCTCAATAAAATCTATAAAAACATTAGAGAAAACAGACTCAGGAATAGGAATAGGCTGTAATAATCCTGGTTCAGCTACATTCTCTAGTTTGTTCCTTTGGCAAACCTCACACTCCCTGGAAAATTAACGTACCAACTTTTGATGCCCATTTCAATAGAAAACCGCATTCACCCTTTATGTAATAGCCTACATTCGTGAATGTTCCCTAGTAGGTGAGGTATGATATAGTCCTAAAATCAAGAGCTACAAGTCTCTGTTATTCCCAACCACTAACTTTCCGTTTCTTTTCAGTAACCCCTCCCTCCATTGAAATTTGGAATGGGAATCAGGGTAGGCTTCTAATTGGGAAATCAAGGACTGAAGTGCTGGGTCATTCTCCAATGATGCCTTAATTAAATTTAGCAGTTCAGTTGATGTTGAAGAGAGAGTCATAGATAATAATTCAAGACCTGGCATCCTGGATAATGCATCAACCGCTACATTTTCCTTTCCTTTTCTGTAAAGTATCTCATAATCAAGTCCCAATAGCTTAGCCAACCAAATGTGTTGACTATTAGTGGAAATCTTCTGATCTAGTAAGAACTTCAAACTATTGTGGTCAATTTTTATTTTGAAATGCCTTCCCTCTAAATAATGCCTCCATTTAGCCATTGCATGTAAAATGGCAAGCATTTCCTTCTCATAGACAGAAAGTCCCCGATGCTTGGACCCTAAAGCCTTGCTAATAAATGCAATAGGATGACCTTTTTGTGTGAGAACTGCTCCAATCCCAGTGCTTGATGCATCTGTTTCTACAATAGAGTCTTTAGACAAATCAGGTAAGGCCAAAACTGGTGCGTTGATCAAGATTGTCTTTAGCTGAATAAAGGCGGCTTCAGCTTCAGTATTCCACACAAAATTATCCTTTTTTAGTAGAACTGTTAGGGGATTAGAAATAACACCATAATTCCTCACAAACCTGCGATAGTACCCTGCAAGGCCCAAAAAAGCTCTAAGCTGCTTTAAATTCTTAAGTTCAGGCCAGTCTCTCACTGCTTGTATCTTCGTTGGGTAAGTAGTCACCCGAGCAGTTGAAATGTAGTGGCTTAAGTGCTCCACACATGCACCTGCAAATATGCACTTGCTCATCTTGGCAAACAACTTATGATTTCTAAACACCCCAAACACTATTCTCAGGTGATTTACATGTTCCTCTAATGATTTATTGTAGACCAAAATGTTGTCGAAGAAAACCAGCACATACTTTCTCAAATATGGTCTAAACACTTCATTCATTAGCCCTTGAAATGTTGTCGGGGCATTAGTTAATCCGAAAAGCATGACTAAGAATTCACAGTGGCCATTATAAGTTCTGAATGCAGTTTTGTGGACATCTGGAGCATGCATTTTGGTTTGATGATAGCCAACCCTTAAATCAATTTTAGAAAATACCCCTACCCCATGAAGTTCTTCAAGCAGTTCCTCAATGAGAGGAATTGGAAAATTGTTTTTGATGGTCAGTTGATTCAAGGCTCTATAATCTACACACAATCTCCATGAGCCATCCTTTTTCTTCACTAGGACTACTGGGCTAGCAAAAGGACTAGAACTAGTTTGCACCATGCCACTCCTTAACATTTCATCAACCAATTTCTCTACAATGTCTTTCTGTAAACCTAAATACCTATATGGTCTCTTGTTGACCGATTGAGCTCCTTCCTTTAGGGGAATCTGGTGGTTATGTGGCCTATCTAGAGGCAACCCCTTCGACTCCTAAAATAGGTCTTGGAACTCATCAAGCAGTGTTGCAACTGCAAAAGGAACTTTTGGTTTATCACTACAGCCAGACACCAAAGTAAGTAACTCTATCTTGTCTACACCTGGTATTCTGAGACTGCATAATTGCACAAATGCAATCTAGGTAGGTTTTCCATTAGTTTAGTCATCTTTCACTCCCAATTGCCTTAAGAGTCTTCCCGGGTTACCCTCTAGTAGTCACCAATTGTCCGTCCCAATAAAAGACATCCAAAGTTCAACATAGTTGGAAAGTGTGTTACCAAGTGTTGATAACCACTGAAGTCCTAGAACCATATCACAACTAGGCAATGTTAGCACCAGCATATCTGCATTGAAATTGATCCCTTGCATTGACAAACTTAACCCCTTGCAAATTGCCCTGCATTCCATTACACCACCATTAGCCACTTCCACATTCAATGGCTTAATAGCAGTTAATTCAAACCCCAAATTCTTAGCAATCCCTTCACTAATGAAGTTATGTGTACTACCAGAATCAATCAACACTTATATAACCATTTGGTTCACCACCCCGATTACTCTTATCGTGTGGAAACCCACTGAGCCTTCAAGCACACTTACTAAGATGTGTGGGTTGACATCAGCACATAATTCCTCCATATTAAGCTCTATTTCATTTCCCTCCTCTTCTATCTCCTCTTCATTTATACAAATAGAGAACATCTTATTATGGTTGCATTTATGACCAGGTGAATACTTTTCAGGGCACCAAAAACATAACCCCTAAGCCCTCCCCGCATCAAAATCCCTGCTTTTAACATTCTTGGAAGCATAAGTTAAATTGTTAGGTTTTTGATATGTAGTTTTGTTGACATGGTTAACTGGTTGTGTGATTGGGTTGGTGATCGGTAGGACTATTTTTTGTGTAATGGTAGGAGAAGGATTATTTGGGCTATGCTTAGAGATGGTGGTTGATTTTGTGTAGGTTTGTGTGGTTTTTTTTGGTAGTGTGTGGCTTCTAGTAGTAGGATCTGGTTTATTTTGAAGTCTAGCTAAATCATATGCATCTCGTAAGTCTTTTGGCCTGAACATTTTTACTAGCTTCTTCACATCATGCTTTAACCCATCCACAAAGAAAACTGAGGCCTATTTTTTGTCCATACCCGATTTATTCCACAGGGTATCGAATTGGTTGATGTAACATTCCAAATCCCCAGTTTGAGATAGCTCCTTCATTTGTTCTAACGGGTGTTTGCCCCCTCCAAATCTATACCCAATTGCTTCTTCATAATCATCCCAAGACCAAAAGCCCACTCCTCTCATATGAGCCTGATGCCAAGATAAAGTATCATCAGTCAAGTAATCGGTAGCCAATTTGATTTTGTCCTCCTCGGTTACTTCCTCAACCTTAAAATACTGTCTGCACTTCAAGATCCATGCATTCACATCTCCCATGCCATTAAACTCAGGGAAATTTCTCTTGGGTTTCTTAAACTTACAGTATGTGTGACTGGCCTCACACTCACTATGGGTGATGGTGGTTGCTATAGGTATGGCTAACAGATCACTCCCTTTGCCACCTTCTTTCACTGTCTTACCCTTGGAAGAGCTCGTACTTCCATGTGACTACTGCATCTGCTCCAGAAGGCTGGTCTGTTGAAGACTCAGACCCCTCACTAAACTTTTCAACTCTGCCATTTGAACCTCATTCTTCTGCTAACCTTCCTCCAAGCATTGGTTGGTGTTCTGCAATCCTTGCGTGAGATGGGTATAGCGTTCTTGGTTATCATGCATCAAGGCTGTCATGAATTCCTCCAAATTTTGATGTCATGGGATCTGGTACCAGTTGCCATCTCCACAATCCAAAGATGAACTGCTCTGATACCAAATGGTATGGGTGGCGGGGTGAAGGTGCCAAATTGGATGGAAAACTTTGAATTGTCAATGGTGTTTGGTTGTAGTTTTTGTTACACATAAATCACATCATATAAACATTCTCTAATTATTCTCCTATATTTCCATGTGAGTTTGTTACAATATATGTAGAAGTAGCTAACAACGAGAATAAAGGGATTCAATTACAATACTCCACACTGGCACCCTTTCCCTTAAGCCCAAGCTACTAAACCCTTTCAGCTCAACTACTACTAATTACTTAGCCTGTTAGTATAAGTAACCGACTCATCCCTTAGCCCATAATACTAGTACTACCCATTCAACTTATATAGCCCATACTACCATACTATTTAGATGTAAATTGGTACAAATCCCTAATTCCCCATTTACATATATCAAAATCATTGGATGTCTCAATTATAATTTGAGGTTGAATATTTAGAATTTAAGGCTTCACATTTGTATTTTAATGAATTTTCTTTTTTTTTTCAACACTCATCTTGAATTAACTTAAAATTTTTGCAATTTGACTTGTTTTTAATTTAGGCTATGTTTAGTTGAGGTTTTATTAATGGAATTAAATAGAATGTAATATTATTCCATCATTTAAGAGGAAGGTTTATAATGAAATGGAATTAAATGGAAAGAAATGAGATGCAAGATGAGGGTTTCATATTACATCTCATTCTATTCTAAATAGTAAAAATAAAAAACTTATGATTTATGGGGTTTAGGATGGAATGTAAAATATTAAACAACTTTTCACTATATTACATTATAAACTCCTCTTTCAAACAACGTATCAGTATATTATATTATGAACCCTTTTATCTCTCTCAAACAACATTTTTTAAATATTACATCCTTTTACATTATATAAATTATTCTATTATATTAAAAATCTTACATCCAACCAAACATAACCTTAGTGAAGGGCAATTGGGTTAGGGTTAGGGATGACAATGGGTAGGGTTCAGTTCGGTATTACTCAACCTATATCTATATCCATTTTTTATGACTCAACCCATATCTATATCCGTATCCATATCCATCGGTTTTTACAATTTATTACTCATATCCAAATCCATTGGATTGTTTGTTTTGGATACCTATCAGGTCGTATAACACATAAAAATACAACTTTTAAATAGAAAATATAAAGAGCAAGTTTTTGTGAACGCTTCAAATCAAAATTATTTTAATAATAATAAGTCAAGATTTTGATTTATATGTCTTAAAAAACCATAAAATTGGAATAATAAAAATCATAATGTTTAGTGCAAAGACAAGATATATTTTTCACAATCAAGAACTGGAACAAAGACTGAAATATCCAAAGCTTTAAATTGTCTTTGCATGAACTCCACAACATTCAAAACTCCATCTCTATATCATTTGCAATATTATCATCCTATAATAAAATAAAATATGATAACAAATAGAGACAAATTATAAGTTAATTTAATATTTTAAGTAAAATTGAATAAATGATGAGAAATAAAATGAATTACCAAATCAAGCACTTCAACCAATTCCTCTTCACTTGCATCAGCATCATCAAAGATCGAAGCAATTGCATATGAACTTTGTAAAGCGGAATCTGTAAGGAAGATTCAATACGAAAATTGTACAGGTAAGAAGTTTCAAATAAAAATGTTGCAAATATTAATAAGGAAATACATATTACCTAAATAATCTCTAAGCATCCAATTTTGCAAGCACATTAATGCTTCAACAGTACTAGCACGAAGTCTTGAGCGATGTGGACTAAGAACCCTACCACCTATGCTAAATGCACTTTCTGAAGCAACTGTAGAAACAAGTATTGATAAAATATCTCAGGCAATCATCCTCAGTGTTGGATACTTGAATTCTTACTTCCAGTAAGCCAAAATGTCAAAATAGTTATTTTTAGGCATTGTATCTTCCTCCAAATAATGATCCAGTTCAGATCTTAAGTTTACCCTTCTTTTCTTTGATTCTTATACATGGAAAAATTACACTGTCTCCACAATCTGCTTGATATTTTCCAAGATGAGTAGCCTCACAGGAAGATGATGAAACAACTAAATTAGTACATGTTGTAGACTTCCCTATTTCCATAGCATGTTTGTCTTGATATTCTAACAATGGTTGATAAAGCAAGCTCTTCACCCTCTCAATCTCAATATTAGTTTTACTTCCATAAATGTCACTAGAATAGAACTCAACACAATCTATCCTAGTTCTTGGGTCCAAAACAGAAGCAATAGCTAGTATTTCATTGACAGGAAACCAATATTCATCGTACTTTTCGATCATATTTAGTTCCATAGTTCTAACAATATCACAATGAGATGACATCCACTTAAATAACTTCAACTTTATTTCACAAACATCTCGAAAAAACAAGTTCGTGGGGTATTTTCTACCAGAAAAAGCTCTGTTACCTTGTAAAATACTCTTAATTTGTCACAAATAATGTTTGCCAACTTCCAATCTTCATCATTAGGCAAAGTAAACTTAAGTCGATTATTCAAATGTTTCAACCTCTTGAAAACACCTTCGTATGGCAAAGTTGTCTAAAGCATCAAATAAGTAGAATTCCACCTCATCTTGCAATCAACTTTTTAGAAGATGAAACTTCAAAAACTTGGCTGCATCCTCAAACTTCTCTATCCTTTTAGGAGTTGATGCCCAAAATAAAGTACAATCACAAATTCTTTCTAACCATTCACCCATGAATCCAAACCATCCTTGACAATCAAGTTTAATCTATGAGCGCTACATCGCATATGCAAAAATTTACCATTTAATATAAGAGAATTGACATCAAGCTTCTCATGTAGAAGGTTCACCATTGCATCATTTGTTTTACAATTATCCACATCCACAGAAGAAATCTTAGTTTCTACGCTAAACTCATACAAACACTCCTCTAAAAATTTCAATAAAGTCTCCTTTGTATGTGGGCATAGCACAAATATAAACCTGTAAAATAAAATGATAAAAAATTTATTACAACTTAAATATAGAACACAGAATGGTTCTCTAAGTAATTAATATTTAGCATGTATAAAGGAATTAATTACTAAACATGCAAATTACTATATCTATATATTGTAACCAAGATAAAGATTAAGCAAAATATTTGCATATAACATCTGAAGAAAACTGGATATTGTCAATAAGGAAGGAAACATGTTAAATCTAAGAAAATTAATTACCTTAGAATTCAATTTCTTAAAACCCAATCCCCATCAATGAAGTGTTCGGTCACAACCATGTATCCTTTCTTTTGGTTAGAAGTTGTCCACATGTCTGTAGTGATAGCAATCCTAGACCCATGAATATGATCCTCCAACATTTTTTTCAAGTTTGATTTTTCACTTAGAAACATTTTTAGGATATCATTTTTCAATGTATTACGAGATATCATCTTGAACTCGTTGTTTAAACTCATTACAAACCTTCTGAAACCAATGTGATCAACCATAGACAAAAGATACTCACGCATTACAATCATATTAACTAACTCTCTTCTGGAGAATTCTTGGCTAAATTTGTAGCTTTGCAACGTTTTTTTTCCCATCAGACTTAGTCTCACTCCTAATTAATAATGTTTTCTGGCCTCTAACAAGCCTTAAATGTTTCTTTGGACAATATTTGATCAAATGCTCATGCAGATGCGAAGTCCCATTCATACCTTGAGCAGAAAGCTTCCTTTTGCAATGCTTACACTCAGCCTTATCAACACCTTTCACAGTCACCAAAGTAAACTCTAAGCACACAAGGCAAGTACGCTTCTTGCTTTTAGTTGCACCACAATCACCAAAGTCCATAGCTGCAAGCTCCTCTTCGTCATGAGGTGGACTAGAAAATTTCTTTGCTGTATGATTCTCAACTTCTTTATTAATGATCTCTTGATGATTTTCAGACATTATCTCTTTTAACTTATAAGTCGCAAAGAAAACAACCTAAAAA
>JAOSBO010047707.1:0-10560 GCA_027563915.1 Erythroxylum rotundifolium | reverse complement strand
CCATTTTCAATTTTATTTCAACTTCTTCAAATTTTATTCCATCTTTATTATATACAGTTTTTGTTACAATCAAACATCGAATAAACTTTTATATTTAAAATTTTTTATTTGACCAATTTAATTTTTGTTCTAAATTTTAAAACATTTCATATATCAATAAAAGCATGTACATAACCGCGAAGCCATTTACTTTCGTCATCACGAATTAAATAGGGATGTTAAAAAAGACCCGACCGGTTTGGGTTGATCGGACCACGAGTAGACCATGGTCAGCTCGATTGTCAGTTTAACCTGTGATCCGACTATTACTTCAAAAATAACATCGTTTAGTTAAAAACAACATCATTTTTGAAATTTTTCTTTAAGAAAATATGACAGAACAGGTTGGCCCGGCTCGACTCATTGACATCTCTAGAATTAAACCACTTGTTGTTGCTTATCCAATGGTGCTTTGGAAATCGTTGTTTGTGTTTAACTTAACCCAACTTGTATATGGGGGACGCCAACTAATAAGATGTTCTTATCTTGTTTGAGAATTTTAACTTGTTCACTGTCTCAACCTCCCGTTGGTATTCTTTAACTACATGCTTGATTTGTTTGCAGTCATTGCAAGGGACACCTTCTTATCAATGGCATCACATAGACTCTTAGGTAGTTTAATCGTCTGCATGACATAGCATGAGATTACACTAAGTACTAATTTGGCCAAAGTAACCCTTTCAGCAAGTGAAAGGTTTTCCACTTTCCATCTAGATCGCTTCTTGTCTATTCTCTCTAGTATAGTACTATAAGTGGCTTTAGTTATACTCCTATGAAGTATTGGCATTCCCAAATATTTTCCTAAATTCTCTATCTGTGTGAGACTCATTTCTTGGCTGATAGAGGAAGCGATACTACTTGAAACATTCTTTGAGAACAAAATCATTGTTTTAGAAGGGCTTACTTCTTGCCCTGACGCACTGCAAAACTTGTCTAAGCACTCTTTAATTATGGTAGCTTGACTTAAAGATGTTTTAGCAAACAGTAAAATGTCATTAGCAAAACATAAATGGGAGAAGGGTGGGCTTTTTCCTAGGAACAGATGTTGCCATTTTTTAGATTGCACTACGTGTGAAATTTGTTGTACAATCTCTTAAGGCAAAGCACCAAGAGGTAGGAAGATAAGAGATCTCCTTGTCTAACTCCTTTTGAAGGTGTGAAACTGACAGTGGCTTCACCATTCTATAAAACTTGCATTAAGGCTGTAGTGGTGTAGTCCATGATGACCCACTTCAAATTCTTTGGGCAACCAATGTCAACCAATGTATCATGAATAAATCCCCAACGAAGCGTATCATAAGCTTTGGCTAAGTCAAGAGTCAAGTTTGACGGTTGTATAGCCTGTCACAAAAGTCTACTTTGGGCTCGAACTTTTACCACAATTTGCATCCACCTTCTCGCAGCAATCCTACTTCGTTCTACTTAAGCAAGATTCAGCCTTCTCACGTGAATGTCGTCGAACAATTCTGTTAGCCCTCGAACACCTCACGCTCACACAAGTGTTTCTCTCACACACAAAAACACAAGTGTATAACAGAGTAATGAAAGCAACAAGATATATATATATATATATATATAGTCGAAGCTACTCTTTCATTAACTCTCAACAAAATGTTAACAAAAGACGCAATTACCTCCTTCTTGAAGCACTTACAAGGAACTCCTTGCTCAAAGCCCTTACAATGAGAATCCCCCCAAAAGCTCTTAACTCTCAAAGCTCTCTCCTCTGAGTCTATATAGCTCTAAACTCTAATGAGCTATTTATAGGCTCCTCTTGCTGGGAAAGCAAGTTCAAGATCTTTAAGGATCTCCACAATCCTAGTTGATCCTATCAACTAAAGATTACATTGCATCATACCAACCAATGGGAAGACATCCCCTTTCTCTTAGGACTCTTCTAACTGGCTACATTACATCAAATATAATCTAATAAAGATTACATGCCAACTTGTAAGATTGCATCCCTATCCTTGAAGATTTTGGCTATCTTCAGATGATTTTCCTGCATGTTCTTTATCTCTTAGATTTGATGAATCTCCGATTTGATCTTCAAGTTGATCTCGCCACGTCACATGTGCCACATCACTCATAGTTGCGACGTCAGTGCTGACGTGTTTTCTAAGTCATTAAGGCCTATTCGCACATAGGTCCATCAATGCACATC
Source organism: Erythroxylum rotundifolium (assembly GCA_027563915.1). NCBI lineage: Eukaryota > Viridiplantae > Streptophyta > Magnoliopsida > Malpighiales > Erythroxylaceae > Erythroxylum > Erythroxylum rotundifolium. The sequence continues at coordinate 8,357 of JAOSBO010047707.1, read as the reverse complement.
CATGGATAAGTCCTTCTTCCATAATCAAGCTCACTTATGGTGCAGTCTGGTCGCTTCATGACTAAGTACAAGTCATAATCCAAGTTAGTGTAAAACCTCGCATATTTTATATACCTTCAACCAACCTCGTCGAAGTCAAGTGCTTACGCGCCTTTCCTCACTCGCATGCCGTCGCGCACCCTCAGGTCTCGCATGACTTAGTTCGCTAACTTCGCGTGACCTCGGATTCAAATCTTATGTCTCGTTGAAGATTTCTGCCAATGCGAGCCTACACGTGCCCACGTGTGTCGAATCTCACCTATTCTCGAGATCTTTGCTGATACTTCCGGCATCCCTCTCCTACTTCACAAGTTCCTCGGGTTTTGCTCGCCAACTTGCAAGAATTTGCCTTGTTCCCTAATCAACACGTCTTTCTCGTGCTGACCTGCATGTCAAGCATTGGCCAAGGCTTGCCAACACTTGCACGATCCCGCAATCTAAACTTAGAGGTCTAACATAGCCCTTCCATCCCTGTTTGTTTTTCATAGAATGAACAACTTCTTGTGCAATCATAATGTTATTTACTATTTGTTGGCCCAATAAGAAACTTGCTTGATTCGGTTTAACCAACAGAGGTATGATTGGTTTCAATCTTTGTACCACCACCTTGGTTAACACTTTGAAAATCACGTTGCACAAACGGTTGAACTATTGGATTAAATAAGGAATATAATGGTTATTTTTATGAATAGAAAAAATGAGTAATGTAATAGAATGAGAATTACTTTATTTGATTTACTATTATATAATTTTTATGCCAATGTTTGGTTTGAAAATATAAACTTGAAATGACAAAGGAATAACTAAAAAAAGACCAAATTATTATTATTAATGTTGTTGTTGTTGTTGTTGTTGTTATTATTACTACTACTACTACTACTGCTTTTATTATTATTATTATTATTATTATTATTATTATTATTATTATTATTATTATTATTATTATTATTATTATTATTAAAATTTCTTATTTTTATTAATCTTCTTTTACTTCTTCTTCGTCTTCTTCTTCTTGTTATTATTGTTGTTGTTGTTGTTGTTGTTGTTGTTGTTGTTATTCTTGTTCTTCTTATTATTATTCTTATTCTTATTCTTCTTCTTCTTATTGTTATTGTTATTATTGTTATTGTTATTGTTATTAATTTTATTTATTTATTTATTATTATTATATTCCTTATTATTATTAATTTTCTTCTTCTTCTTCTTCTTAATTTTAGTATTATTATTATTATTATTATTTATTATTTTTCTTCTTCTTCTTAATTTTAATAATAATATTATTATTATTATTATTGCTATAATTATTAGTAATTTCCATATTATTATTAGTTTTCTTCTTATCATATGACTTTCCAACATTTTACAATGGTTAATTTTTCCTGGTCCGACTCATGTCAGCATTCATTATATAGTTGCAATTGCAATATAAAGTAACAATAGAATGATATTGAAAATAAATATATCATAGGACTTTAAATTACTAAAAAGTTATTTAGTTGAACAAAAAATAAGTTTCAACCCTATTTTAAATAACTAGACAAAATATTTAGACTTCAACATAATCTTCAATGTGTGGCAAGAAACCTCCTTACCCACCCAAGTCTTCGAGAAGACAAAAGAGTGAAAAACAAAAGCATTTGTGTAGGATGATCAGGAATTTTGCCTAAAGTAATATCCCTTTCATCATCTGTTAGTCCTTCTATCTCACCCAATGCACTATCTAACTATTCAACTCTTTGTTGAATATACGTTTCAGTCCCAATACTCTTACACAATTTATCTCCAATCTGATTCATGGTATCACCTAACATCCTGGCAGCAACAATAAGTGAATTTACATGGCTTACTTCTCCCGTATTATTACTCCCTTTTCTCCTCCTTGCTGAAATATTTTCAACTTGTCTTTCAAGATTTGATGTTTGAGATTGGGTAAAGGACTCATCTATGTCATGTAAACCATGCTCATATTGATCTTTACCGCCTTCATTTATCCCACCTACACGTTCCTGCCTTTCCATTTTTTCAAGAATATCTGCAATAGTTTGTGCATTATTTCCAGTTGCATGATCTTCTCCATAGATCCCAGTCAATTCATTATAAAAAGGAAAGCTTTTCCTTCGAAATTGAGTAGCATCTTTGTGACTCTGATAAGATAAAAAAGCATCAATAATTTATATAAATGACAAGAAAGTAGTTAAAGAAAATACTTTAAACAAGTTAAAAGTTCAATACTTACACTTAAGTAAGAATCCTATACATGATCTTCAACAATGACGATCTTCCTTTCAATATCTCATCCAAATCCACTATTATCTTTCCTTACCATATCATAAGCAATGTCCCACTCTTTCTTTAAAATCTTAGTCCTAGACTCTAAGTAAGGTCTGAATTCTAAGTTTAAATTAGGAAGCTCTGTTGTTACCGTTCTTTCTAATTCATTGAGATACCCAGCTTTAAATCCAATATTAGCATTGTATGTTCCCACATTATCCAAATCAATCGAGCAGGAAATTAGCACAACATCTTCAGCATAGTTCCACTTTCTTTTTATTCCTTTTGAGCTTTGAGAATCAATAGTTGACAGAGAATTCATCGACATACTTATCTACCAAATTAAAGCAATATTGATAAATAAAAAAATAATCATCATGATAAAGGAAAAATAAAAACATTCATAAAATTCTTCACACCAGTTAACATTATCCATCAACAGCTTACGAGAACAATATAATAACAGCATGCAACATAAACAACAAAGAGTACAACAACTTACATAAACAATAATATAAAACCTACTAACACTCAAACATAATAGGACACCTAAAAAATGTCAATTCTCATTTTGCCTAGATGTTCGCCATTTATTGAACATTTTTTAGGTGTTCTATGATGTTTGAGTGTTATGAGGTTTTATATTATTGTTTAGATGTTTCCCATTTATTAAATATTTCGCCTGCCAATTCAATTCTCCAATTTATCCAAGCATTAGTTGGGTCAATAGCAGTTATACACATCTCCTCAACAACTAGATTGGTGTGAAAATAATCCCCTAAATCACTCTCCGTGGGATCAAAGCTCATCTCCTGCCTAATAAAATTATAAAGTAAACAATAAGCTATACTAATTCGATTAGGTGTCTTTATTGGATAAAATGATGGACTCCTAAGAATAGCCCACCTAATTTTTAGTAACCCAAAACACCTCTCAATTACTTTGCATGTAGTCGCATGTTTCATATTAAAAAATTCTTCTGGAGTTCTTGCTTGGTAACCTTGACGTCATTCATTCAAATGGTACCTTTGACCCCTAAAAGGTGCAAGGAAGCCCTTACAATTTGTATAACCTGCGTCGACTAGGTAACGGCACCCTATATAAAAAAATACTACATAAGTTATTCAATTTACATTATCTCGTATACAAAATTTCAAACAACCTTCCTATGTCATATAGGAAAGCTTACCATGAGGCACTTTTAATTGATGTCTCCTAGTAATTGCATCACGAAGAACTCAACTATCAGCTACTAACCCTTCCCAACCAGGACGAACATAAATAAATTGCATGTCAGGTGTGCACACACCTAACATATTTATTGCTATGTCACCCTTACGAGTTCAAAATCTAGGCTTATCTTTAATTGGCACATTAACCCTATATATGTCCCATCCAAAGCACCTAAGCAATTCCACAATTCAAATGAAATAAAAAATAATGAGCAACTTTAATCATATTCACAATGTTTTCTTATAAAAGTAATAGGGTGATTATCTACCTTAAACCACATCCATCGATGGTCCGAAGAGTTTGTTGGTATGGGCTCAGGTTTCCTAAACAAAAGATATTGCAATTGCATCAGTGCATTTAAAACATTATGAAAATACCGACTAATTGTCTCACTTGACCTTCTAAAATTTTTCCTAATAACTCGATTTTTAATATGATGAGCAATAATATATAAGAAAATTACTACTTGTTCATCAATAAACATGTTTTTTATTGACTTTAATCCTCTTATACTTTCTAGCATTTCACATAGTTTAAAAAAAGCTTGCCTATTCATCCTAACCATTGAAATACATGACTCATCATCACTGTATAAAAATTTAGAAAATAACTTCTAACCTTTGGCCTATAACTATAAAGAAGCCTCTGATGCCAACAAACTGAATAACGAACTAACAACATTACACAACTGCAACCATATAGTCAAGACAGCCACAATCCTTTTTGTTCTTTTGGCATTTCTACGTAAACTCAAGCTGAAATGAGCCATGACTACAAAAAATAAAATTTCTAATGTATTTACATAAATTTGTTCAAACAATGTACAATGCAAGAGAACAACTATGAAATAATTCAAAATAGTTAAAGGCATAAAGTAGAGTAAGAGAGAAAAAAAGAGGATAATATTTCCAGAGTTAAAAAGAGGGGATTATAGAACATAAAAACCAAAACTCAAACAAAAAGTTTAAACGAAACCCTAACTTAAATAACCCAACACCAACCTAAGGAAGATAGAAAGAAAGGCAAAAGCATAATAAGCATAATGACCCTAGTGGCTAAGGATAAGGAAGTAAATTTTATGCATTGTGCTAGTGAAATGGACTAAGAATAGCAAAAAGAATTTTAAGGCATTTTCAAAGTATTATTGATTATGGTAAGAAGTTTGAGATTGATTGAAAAAATTTATACACAAAGTCATTTTCAATTAGCAAATTCGAGTTTTTAAGGAAGAAAGTTGAAGTTTGGGGTCTTTAAATCAAGGAAGAGGTGTTAGATACTTTCTTTAATTAAGAACATATTATTGCTTTAAGAAATGTACTTGTGCTATCTTATGATCGACTACTTTGATTCTATTTGTTGTCAGTGCCATAACCCCCCTTTTTTTTTGCGCATCCTATACCTTTAACAATCTTGAAGTTTTGCTTTTGTTTATACAATTGATGAAAATTTTACTATCAGCATACATGTTTTCAAGTATTGCACTGATTAACGACATCTAAAAAAACAGATTTGTATTTATAGTGATCTAAAACTATTTATAATATCTCTAACATGAATCATACGGAATTACAAATTAGTAATAACTTCATTTCTATTACAATTATCTTGATCCTTTGAATACTAGCTTAAATTAAAAATTAAAACAAAGGATTTGAAGTATGCTTGAAGTAAATGAAGTTCTATAACTTACATGTTTTCTTTTACAGTTTAACATAAACATAATTGTCATATTAAAGCATTTTAAGATTTTTTTATGACTTGTTTCAATTGTTAATAACACAATTTGTTCAATATTCAATTAGAAGTTTACTATAATTAAGTTAAGTTATAATTTGCTATTCTAAAGAAGTTAAGTTATGTAGTAGTGGTTTATGTCACAACAATTACTTATATGTTCATCTAATATCCCTTTACATATATACTGTTATATATACTGCTATGTACTGCTATATATATCATGTACTGCTATATATGCCTTACATTTATTTCTTTTCAACTTTAAGCCTTATTCTCTGTCTTCATATCTAAAAACCAACAACCGTTTATCAATGCTCCAACATGTGACGCCCAAATACCGCCTAGGAGGATAGGTGGATGCCGCACAAGACAGTACAAACAAACCAAAATATTTTACGGAAACATATCATTCAAAAGTCCATTGGAAGCAATTCAGAACAAACATACATCATATCGCATGAACTTAATACAAATTTGTTCCAAAAATCGAAACCAACTTGAAACATAATTATTACAAAAACTTACAACAATTCGGAATCATACATTTTATAAACAAGCCAAAATATATTCAAAATACATTTTTATCAAAACAAGACTTAAACTCCATTGGCCATTGTGGTTGACTCATCCCAGTCTTTATATTCCTCGTTCTGATCTATGTATAAAGTGGTAACTCATCATACTGAATCATGTAATAACATAAGCATGTATTAACAGATTGGTTTAACAATAAAATAGACATAATGCATTTTAGAACAGATTTTATAGTTAACAGAGCTAAATATCAAAACAGGGTATAAACCCTTCAAAATCATAATACAATTTTGCTTATGTCAAAAACAAACATATATCATAACACAAAATAAGATGACTGCTAAGCCATTTACAGGAGTGGGTAATGGGACTTATATAGGACGGACAGAAATCTCGACACCTAAGTATCACAGGAGCAACTGCAGACCATTTTAGGCATGCCTATTTACCCATAACTCGGACTCAACAGTTTTAAAACCAAAACAAAGTCATTTCAGACATTTCATGTGCAAAGCAAGTAGTCAATCATAGTCATATGCAAGTAGCACTTCCAATGATATAAACATGTATCAAACGCCTCGGACAATCATTGTCCGAAATTTAAAACACAATCAGCATAAACCAAATTCAACAAACAGAACAAAGGAAGGTGTAACCGTCTTACATTACTCACAAAAGCTCCCTTATTGCTTATTGCCTTGAAGTCCCGGCAATATCTAGGAGTGGTCGCTCTATGCGTTCCTCTATAACAATTAACACATATACAAATTACTATTGTATATGATTAAGAAATCATTTATGTATACTGAATATGTATGATGCATGTTCATGACAAATTCTCGGGTATATTTCCTTACTAAACTGATGTAACCATCAATTGTACTTTAAAAGTTCCAAAATTCATACATTCAATTTCTATTCCAGCTTTTGCTGGAAGCACCTCATTTGGGTCAACTTTGCATAATCAATAAGATCAAGAAAATGATGTATTTTTGTAACCCTCTCTTCTAGACAATTGTTCCTCTATGTCTTAAGTTTATAATGACTCCAAGATCATCTAATTTAATTTAGTATACTAAAAGTTATACTCAAAAGATTTCAGATTGTTCTTAAGCTTCAACAAAATTCTTATCCCAAATTCAAATTAGATTCTGAAATTTTTAGAGGTAGAATTAGGATTCTACTTCTGCAAGAAAGTTATAGCCATATGACTTTAATGTAATCTGAATTAAGAATTAACTCATTTAAAATCTACAAATCAAGATATACCCAAAATACCAAAGTATGCTCAATGATAAAGTTCCAATTCACTTCCTCATTTTCATCCTAAATTCATCTATCAAATCCTTCCCTAATGACTTCATATGGCTATATATTTTTACGGAGAGGAAGAGAAATGTGTTATGAGTTTGTTGGTTCAAAATCAAGTCATTTGGAGGTCGAAAGAAGAAGTTATAGCCAAAGTAATGAAGGATGTTCAATAATAAAAAAAGTCTTGTTTCCTTCTTTAAGCAGCCGAGTCACGATCGTATGGAGGCACGATCATGACTTCCTTCGTTTATCAACAGAGTCGCGATTGGGCAGACTTCATATGTTCTTCAACAAAGCCGCGATCGTGCTTCTGCATGATCACAACCTGCTGCATTTTCTTTTTTCTCTTTCATTCTTTCTCACCATTTTTAACATTCAGACATTTTCAGACAATACTTTCTTCTAATCAAAAATTCCTTTACGTCTTAAAAGTCTAATGACGTCAATTTCATAGATTTTGGTTCAATATCAGTCAAGTTATAATAAAAAATCCACGGACTGATTTCATACTTTGGCAAAACACAAATTTCATCTTCAAGCCAAATTTCCAGACTCTTAGGGACATATTTCAAATTTGATTCCTTCATAAAAAATGTAGTTCTTTGTCTCTAGTTTACTCTGAAACAAATTCCATCCAATTTAGATATTCACATATCAAGTTATGTCCTAAATAAAGACATATGTTCAGTAAAATTCTTCATATCTCATACTCCAACTCACTTCAAACTTTTATCTAATTATTCATATCTCCGAATCTGCTTCTTCCATCACCACCCACACATGCATCGACACCATTTATGCATGTAGCAATCCACAAGCATGAAAATGTACTCCATTTACTCATGCATCTAGTTACATTAAAACCTCAACATAAACCATTTACACTATCATAAAACTTACTTGACTAAACTTCTCTCTCTTTAGAAATTTTCCATAACTTAGGAGAGCAAACAACTAGCTTCAATACTGGATAAATAGGGAATTTTATGCAACAATTAAAACCTCTAATGATAGAAAACTTCACAAGGTGTAGCTTTGACAGATTATCCAAACGCCAATGTTCATAAGTGAGCAAGATGGTGTCTTCGGTAAAAAACAATAAAGAGAAACTTTTGTGAAGAAGAAGACTTTCGGTGAAAGCAAGGAGAGGGTTGTAGAAACATTTCTCCTAATGCCTAGGTGTCACTTTTTAAGGCTTGACACATGTCACTCTTGCATGTAGCCCATTTGTC
>JAOSBO010047700.1:0-10560 GCA_027563915.1 Erythroxylum rotundifolium | reverse complement strand
CAGCCCACCCGGGAAAACGTGTCTATTGGGGAGAGGTATCCATACCCTTATAAGGCATACTTCGTTCTCCTCTCCAATAGAAGTGGGATTTCACACTTTCCACCCCCTTAGGGCCTAGCCTAGCTAGCACAATGGGTCAGAAACTGGCTCTGATACCATTGTAACAGCCCAGACCACCCTCCTGTAGATATTGTCCGCTTTGGGCTTTGAGCTGAGCCTAAATCCTCATGGTTTTGCTTTTCCTAACCCAGCTAGGAAAACGTGTCTTTTGGGGGAGACCTAATCTCCTTGCTGCCTAGCAGCTTGGGTACTGGCTCTGATACCATTTGTATGGATAGTGGGAAATCCCACATCGATTAGAGAGGAGAACGAAGTATGCCTTATAAAAGTATGAATACCTCTACCCATAGACGCATTTTCCTAGCTGAGCTAGGAAGAGAAAAACTGTGAGGGTTTGGGCTGGGCCCAAAACCCAAAGCTGACAATATCTGTGGGCTGGTGGTCTGGGCTGTTAGATCGAACCTTCACCTCTAGCCTTATTTTTCACTTTCTTCAAGTGATGCAAATACCTATATGAGCAAATAGGGTTATACGAACTTAGTTATGAAAACATGATAATATGACTTCAATCACAACCATTTTTGTTGAATTAAGTACCTCTCAAATGGATACATCTAACGATATTGCATTGGACCGGCTAGTTTAGCCTCGTGTACTAAATAGACAGGTAGATGCTCTATACAGCCAAAGAATCTTGAAGGAAATATCTATTCTAACTTGCATAAAATTACTGGAATTTCCCTTCCCAATTTTTCCATTTCAGCCAACTCAATTTCAGATGATGTTAAGCTTTTGAAAAATAAACTTAATTATGTTATTGCTTCCTAAACCTTATTCGGTAGCAACTCCTGAAATGCAATTGGAATTAGCCTTTGCATAAACACATGATAATCATGACTTTTCATCCCAAATAATTTGTACTTCAGCATGTCCACACAAATTGCCAAGTTTGAAACATAACCATCGAGAAACTTTAGACTTCTCAACCATTAATACAATATTTCCTTCTGCTTTTTGTCTAAACTATAACATGCTTTCAGATATTTACCGGTCTGAAGATCTTTATGTAACTCATTCCTTTTACAAAAAAGTTTCAAATCAGCTCGTGATTTTGTATTGTCTTTTGTTCTCCCTTTAATGCTTATTATGGTATTGAACAAATTGTCAAAAATAATTTTTTCAATATGCATCACATCTATATTATGACGTATCAAATTAGTTTTCCAATATGACAAATCCCAAAAGATGCTACGTTTTCTCCAGCCAAAGTTTCTACTAATGCTTGTATTAATTTCATCAGCTTCAAATTCTGTAACTTTCAATGACCCTAATTCCTCAATCTCCTGCAATATCTCTTCACCATATTTGTTAGGAGGAGGAGGTTTTTTTTATCATCCTACTCTCAATGAACTTTTGTTTACTGTGCTTGAATGAATGATTTGAAGTAAGAAATTTTCTGTGGTTATTAACCCAACATATTTTACCCTAGTTTGGAACATAAAATGCATTAGAATTATTGCCACAATAAGGATAAGCTATTTTTCCTACTGTGCTCCATCCAGATAACATAGTATATGCTAGAAAATCACTAATTGTCCACATCAAAGCTGCTCTCGATACAAAATTTTGTTTCAGAGACACATCATATGTCTTATCACCATATTCCCAAAGATGTTGCAATTCAGATATCAATGGTTGTAAGAAAATATCAATTTTATGCTTTGGATTTATAGGCCTTGACACAATCACCGTCAAGAACATATATGCCTCTTTCATACACATCCATGGAGACAAATTATAAGGAGTAATTATAACTGGCCATGATGAATATTGCTGGACGGATTGAGCAAAAGGTTAAAATCCATCTGTCGATAAGCTTAACCTAACATTTCAACTTTTAGCTGCAAACTCATAATGGGTGTCATTAAAATGTTTCCATGCCAATGCATTTGATGGATGACACATTATTCCAACTTCCTGTTCGTGTTCATGATGTCATCTCATGTGAGATGCAGTAACATCAGAAGCATATAGTCTTTGAAGTCTTAGAGTTAGTGGGAAATAACATATCCACTTCCAGGGTACTAACTTTCCTTTCATAGAACGCTTTCTAGGCTTGAACCTAGATTGACCACAAAATTCATACTCTTCTAATTCCACATCATCACTCCAATACAACATACATTTCATTTTGCAACAATCAATCTTTTTAATAGGTAAACCAAAGCCCCTAATAACTTTCTTCATATTGTAAAAACTATCAACCATTGTGTGATTAGGAGGCAATGATTCATTATATCATCTAAGAATTTTATCAAAACTATGATCATAAATACCCTTCAGACTTTGTATTCAAGATATGAGCAATTGAAGACAATTGAGTTATTGTTTCACAATTTGGCCATAGTTCTTGGTCAGCTGAGTGTAGTAAGTCAAAAACCGTTTGGATTAAGGGTTGGTTCTTCTTCAAGATTTTCTATATTTTCCTGAAGGCTATAATCGCCTACATCATAAACCATTTGCATGTAAGGATTTTCATTTGCATCCACATTATTTGCTCTAAATCTAACCCCCCTTTAAACTCATCGAAGCTAACTGACGATTGTGCTTCGTTACTCCTTGAGGTGTTACAAATCAACGGTTCCCCATGTTGTGTCTATTGAAAATAATTGGGGACAAATCCTCTTCTCAACAAATGCTCGTTCACTTCATCAATAGGAAGGAAATGAATGTGTTTGCATTTTTTACATGGACATTTGGTCTTTGGCCCATTCACATATGTAGGTTGAGAATATGCATAGTGAATAAAAGCTTTAGCTCCCTCAACAAATTCAGGATTAATGAAAACATCATGTGATAATCGTCTATACATCCAAGATTTATCAATATTACTCATTTAAGCAAAATTGTTAATTTAAATCAATGATTCCATTAGTTAGTATCCTTCATGGCACCACAAGATTTACAAAACATCTAAACTTTACACATCCCTTAAGTATTAACCAATTTAATTAATCACCTACAATTGATTTCAAAACTATGGTACGTGGCATTGTTTACACCTGTGAATCAAAAAATAGGTTCTTGCTGTAACTTCTAAGCGTATGGAATATTTCACCGATAAGCCTTATGGGAGCTGCATCATAGGTTTCCAGCCTATATACCATCCTAAGTATTATGGAATGAATTGTCTTGTCTATGAAACGTATTATTTCTTTATGCTATTACTATGTTTGCACTAATCACATTGAAGTTGAAGTATTAATCGTAGTAATTAATCACCTATAATTAATCAATCGTATTAATCTCCTACAATTGATTTCAAAACTATGGTATATGGCATTGTTTACACCTATGAATCAAGAGAACAAGTTCTTGTTGTGACTCCTGGGCTCGTGAAATATTTCACCGATAAGCCTCACGAGAGCTACATCATGGGTTTCTAGGCTATATACCATCCTAGGAGTTTATTATAGAACGAATTGTCTTGTCTATGAAATGTATTACTTCCTTTTGCTAATACTATGTTTGCATTAATCGCATTGAAGTTGAAGTATTAATCGTAGTAATTAATCACCTACAATTAAAAGATCGAATAAATCGATCGAATTAATAACCTACAATTGATTTCAAACTGATGATAATACATCATCTTAAACTAATGTAAGAAAAAAGATAGAACACTCAATAATTGTTGTATTAACTCAAAGCAAAAGAACAATGATATCATAATCGTATTATTAAAGCAATACATATGGTAAACTTTAATTCGATGACTAACCTGGATGGATGGACAATTTCAAACGACAACGAAGAAAGATAAGCGACGATCTTCCACACAACAGGCCAAGCGGAAAAAAAATGAAATATTTAATATAATACGGTTTTTTGTTATTAGGTGAAAGCAAAGTACAAAAGTAAGGATTCATCAGGGAACCACTATTCTATAAACAACTATATTATATTAAATATAACAATAATTATTATTACTAATAATAAATTAATAAGAACAATAAAACTAATAATAGTCATAATAATAATTAACAAATTAATGACAATAATAATAATAATAATAATAATAATAATAATAATAATAAGTAGAAAATTAACAATAATTATTACTACTGATAATAGGACTAACAAAATTAATGAGATTAATAAAACTAATAATATTAATAATAATTAATGACAATAATAATAATCATAAAATTAATTATAATATGAATAATAATAAGTAGAAAAGTAATAATAACAATAAATTTAATAACAAGAATATATTTAATATTACTAATAATAATAAATATAATTGATAAAAATAATAAATTTAATATTAATAAAATGAATAATAAGTAGAAGATTAATAAGTAGAAAAATAATAATAAATTCAATACACACTTCAATATACAATCTTAAATATACACTTCAAATACACAATCCCTTCTCTTCAAATACACAATTCAATATCAAATACATACTTCAAATACACAATTTAAATACACACTTCAATTACACAATCACTTCTCTTCAAATACACACTTCAAATACACAATCTCAAATATACACTTCAATTACACAATCTCAAATACACACTTCAATTACACAATCTCTTCTCTTCAAATACACACTTTAATTACACACAATCCCTTCTCTTCAAATGCACAATTCAAATACACAATTTAATATCAAATACACAATGTCAAATACACACTTCAAATACACAATTCAATCTCAAATACACACTTCAATCTCATACACACTTCAATCTCAAATCCCTTCTCCTCAATCTCAAATCCCTTCTCTTCAAAACATTACAACAATTATTATTACAACAATTACAACAAAATATTACAACAAAACATTACAACAATAATATGTATTATCTAAGGGACATTTTATCGAACAACTCATAGGCAATATGTATTATCTCTAACTAATCACAAAACAAATGCATTTTTCCATTATTTACCAACAACAATACATATAGACAACAAATAAACCAACAATGACACCAAAAATGCATATACCAATAATAATCACATAAAAACTGACCACCTAAAACACCCACGGCATGCATATATATAAAACCACATAAGAGTTACATTCTTTAGAGACAAAATACACCCAATAGAGAGCTTATTAGAAAATGACGCATGATGGGCCAAAAAACACGTAGAAACCGATAGTGGAAGCGAGGAAAATTGCCCAAAACCAACCCAAACGATGGAGGAGAGAAGAAAAATAGCAGAGGGGGAGGGGGTTGGGTTAAGATGATAACCAAAATAGCGTCGTCTGGTTTAAAACCAAAGGACATCGTTTTATTTATGAACAAGTCATGATTTACCAACGGAACATATTTTCCGTCGGTATTCAAATTCACTAAATATCGCACTAGGTCTTGCCACCTTATTTTTGCAACGGATTAAGCTCTCAATCTGTAAATAAGACTGTTCATTAATGACAAATTTTATTCCGTCGATAAATAACTGACGCTAATTATTAAATAAAGAAAATTTCACCGGTGAAACTGTTTTTGTCGATAAATGTCCGATGCTATTTAATTGCAGGAAGCATTCCCACAATTTTTACCTACGGGAATAGTTAGGTCGTCGCTATATTTCATCGAAAATTTTGCAGGTAATGCTTTCCCTCCACCTTTACCGACGACAATTGTGTCCGTCGCAAAATGAAAACTCTCACGACATATTTACTGATGCATCATATTATTCGTCAGTAATTAGCTACGGTTTGGTTTTCATCAGTAAATTTCCACCACTAATATATGATTTTCTTGTAGTGGCAATGTCCGTCGCTAATCTTACATACCGACGGAAAGTCTGCATTTTTTGTCGGTAAAGACCATCACAAAAGCATATTTTTCTTGTAGTGTTTTATGTAATAAATAATAAAAAATCGACTTATTTCTTTTTTTTCTAGGGTTGACCATTGCAAAAAATTTGTTTCTTACAAGTAAATGTTCAATACCCAAGTAGGTTGTCTTGTTAATTCTCTAAAAATATTTAATGCCAACATAGGACCTCTTCATTTAAAATAGGGAGTAGATAGGTTGTATAGGAGAAACAAAAGTGACCACCTTTGAACATAGTTCTCAACATGATAGCATGTAGGTGCCATGTTCATGACTCCTTCTCTAATTCTTCTAAATTTGCTATAATTTAGTCCAATTAATTTCTAATCTTATTAGTGATGGTCATATTAGAATTTAAGTCTCAGAACCATCTTTTATATTCAAGTTTGTTCTTAAATTTGTTGTTTATATTTAAATATTTTTTAATGTCTTCTTACCATACATTCAATTCCTTTTGGTCTTCTTGTCGGTCTTAAGATTTGTTAAAATAATTTGTTCTTGAGTTATTATTTCTTGTTTCTTATTTTTAAAAGTTAAAAAGGAAAAAAGAAAAAAATTAGCAAAGTTTTGTGAAGAGAAATTCCTAAAAGGTCTCGTCTAAAGCATACATGAGCGGTTATATTGCAATATCTTTTACAAGTAAGGATTATTATTCTTTTTTTAATGAGAATAACGTACTCCATACTTAAATAATTATATTGCCAATTTGTTCTTGCTTTTTCATGATATTTAATTCTTTCTTACTAAATTCTTCTTGTTCTTCGCTATTAAGCCAAATTGGGTATTATAGATCTTAATTTTCTAATTTTAAGTTTTCTTTTTCCTAACCTCTACTTGTGTTATCTTTGTTTATTTCTATGCAATTTTCTTTTCTTGGAGTTATTTGACAAAAAAGGAATATTTTTTAATAGAATAACAAGTTTGTACAGAACCTTAATTAGTCAAAAGTTTAGCTTGTAAAATAGATTTAATTTTGAGAGCAATATATGAGGAAGTACTTTTGTTGCTAACATTTTCGTGTAGGTTTATTATGACTCAAAACAGAAACAAAAGAATTTCTGAAGACAAGGAAGCAACTGATGAGGACATAATTCGGGTATCCTAGAAATTTATTATAAATGCAATACAAGATCAATATGAGAATCTTATTAGGAAATTTGACAATGTGTTGTAACGTTAGTAAAAATAAAATAACTAGACCTACTGCTATAGTAGTGGTGAGTCTATGTTGATACCACAGAGAGTGTGTGTGTAAAGTTTCCTAAATGAAAGTAACTAGTGTTTAGGTTTGATAGGGTTTTGGATTTTGAAATAAGAAAATAAAGTGACTCAAGAGAGAGTAATCAATCCTAGGACTGTCTAGAACTAACAATCCAGTAATTTATAATCGATTAGGTTAGCATTAAAGATAGGTAAAATTCTCTTTCTTTCAATTAGTAATTCCTTAGGTTGATTCTTGAGTATGCGTTGCAATTGCTAAATTGTTAATATTTTCGTGATTGATTCTTGAATTCATTTAATTGAGTTCTTGTTTTAGTTAGTTTACATTTTGGATTTTTGCGATTTTTTTTGCCTTATATTTTAGGATTAAATTATCCCTCCTCATGGGATCGACACCTTAGGTACTATGCGAATGACTCGTGTGCTTATGAATTATTGGGTTTAATTAATTCAAACACATCAACAATCTAATAACTTATTTTGGTTCATATTTTGTTTTAGGTACAAGTTAGAGGAAAAAAAACAAAATGAGCCAAGAACATATCATTAGTGTTGTTCTATCAATGTTTGATCTTATTTGCCTTCATGGAAGAAAAAAGGGGATGACTTACAGTGAAAATAGGACAAGGTAGGCAAGAAATGGAATCAATACGACTTTCATGTTTGTGTAGAGGTACACACGCTAATGTATGTGACATACACAATAGTGTATAAGACCATATGAGCCACTAGAAACAGGTAAGAGTGCTATGATGAAGTTTCAAGCAATCTTACAACCTACACGACCATATGGGGACTTATATAATCAGTAGTGTAGCTTACTGTGAACATTTGTGTTCACAATTTCTAGTAAATTAACATACACAATCACTTACATGCTCTTGTAACTGATCGTATTTTATTATACAACTTTAATTTTAAGTATAAAATGGCATTTAAAAGGCCAAAGAGGGCATAAAGAGATTAGAGTCTAAAAAGGAGGCAAATTCCCTTCCTTTTGGAGAGCTATGAGGAGCAAAGCTTCATCTTTACAGTTCAAAGTGGATATAAAGGCTGATGAACATATTTAGGTGTTGATTAATCTAGTGATGTTATTCTCAACTTTTAGTTAAGATTGGCTTTGTTATTCTATATTTAATGTTTTGGATTTAAGTATGGATGATTATATAGATCTATTACTCTATTAATGTATGGATTTATTATTAGAATCTAGATTGCAATATGCAATCATTGTAACTCTAATTCGCTTATGGTAAATTAATGGTTAAGCCTCATTAGAGATAACACAATATAGGTTAAATGACTCAAGCCTATGTAGTTGTTGCTTAAATTCACTTATTTTCCTATTATGTAATATGATTTTCACTTTAAATTGAAAGAGCTTTTTGTAGGTTGTCTATTGACTATGCCTAATTAAAAAGCTTGTTTTAATTAGATACAACATAAGGGGAAAATGGGATTAATAACACTTATTTTTAATTTGTAGTTAATAGTTTCAAAGAGAGGTATGAAAATAACGTGATGATAATGCATATTCATGTGAAGGTCGAGATTGTATCACGAACTAAATTCACAGCCTATCGATTAATCCTGATAATTTTGTACCGTTTGATTTGATTTATCTCTAATAGTTTAGTTTTACTTTTTTTGTTAATTGAATTCAACCAAACTCTCACCCCCAATCTTAAACACTACTTTATTCATTACAAAATTTAATCACATACTCTTTGTGGATGCGATCCTTTCTTAGGACTACTATAAACTTAATTGTTCAGAGTTAGGTTTTATTTTTTGGTGTATTCGATGTGCATAATTAATTGGTATATCTCTATTAAGGTTAATGGAAGTAAGTTTATTATTTGGTTCTATATTTTTACGATATTTTTCTTGTTATTAATAATGTTATCTTGTTATATGATGTAAAAAAATTCTTTTTAAGAACATCAAAATGAAAATATATGAGTGAGGTATAATATATGATAAGAATAGAAATATTATGAAATTCATCGCAAAGGCTGTTACAATTATCTTAGAAAGGCTATATTAATAAAGTGTTAGAGAGATTCATAATGGAAAAATACATTGCAAGGATAGTCCTAATTTAGAAAGGGGACAAGTTTAGTGAAATACAATGTCCCAAGAACAATTTAGAATGAAAAGAAATAAAATGTATTCCCTACATGTTAGTGGTTGGGAGCTTAATGTATGCTCAAATTTGCACTCAATTAGATATCAACATTGCTATTGGAATATTAGGTTGATATCAAAGTAATCTTGGAATGGACCACTAGAAAGCTACCAAGGAAGTTCTTAGATACTTACAGGACATCAAAGGTTACATATTCACATACAAAAGGTCAAATCTTCTAAAAGTGGTTAGCTATTCAAATTCATACTATACCAAATGTGTGGACTTAAGGAAATCCAAATTTAGCTACATCTTTTGGTTAATTATAGGAACAACTTCATGGAAGAGTGGAAAGCAGTCTATCATTACTACTTCCACTATAAAAATTGAATTAGTGGCATGCATTGAGGCTACTATTCCTGTATTGTGGTTATAAAATTTTATCTTGGGGCTTGGTATTATCGATATTATAGCTAGGCTATTAAGAATTTACTATGATAATTTCACAGTTTCCTTCTTCTCTAAAATGAATAGTACTCAAAGGGTGCACAACATATGAATTCAAATTACTTGTCTGTCAAAGAAGAAGTATAGAAATAAAAAGGGTTTATTGACCATATTAGTATTGATATGATTAAGGCAAATATATTAAACAAAAGATTGTCTCTCAAAATATTTTTTGACCATCTTGAACAGATGGGCATTATAGATTAGCCCTTGTTATGATAGTGTGATATGAATATATAGATACAATTGACTTGCTTTTATTGTTGTGGCAATTATAAATTTAGTTAAACTTACCAAATTATATTATATACATGTATTGTTTTATTATGATGTTAGGTTATATATTTTGAAAGACAAGTTGAGGATTATAGTACTAACAATTAAGTTCTTTTAGAGTTAAGTTCGTTATAGGATATATGGAGGAATCATGTCATTAAGTGACTTATAATTGCCATGATTTGATCATTTCAATTCATCTAAGGATGATAAGTAGATAGATTCAATGTTTAGTGCACGCTTGTGGTTTGTTGTTGAATAATCAAATAGTAACATGGATCAAGTTGGAGATTGCTAGATTATGTTAATAATTTATCTTAACCCACATGTCTTATTAGACTAATTCTAATGGAAATGGGTTGGTTCAGTATGATTGTTAGTGGACTTAGCAAAATTAGATTCAGAAGAGATTTTAAATCCCTCCTTCTCCCTTAAAACTGATGGTTACAAAAGATAAAGATATATAACTAGAAATTTTTAATTTATTATTGACCATCAAAGA
>JAOSBO010047671.1:0-10561 GCA_027563915.1 Erythroxylum rotundifolium | reverse complement strand
ATAACTGTACAATATATCAGTGGACTATTTTGCAAATTTTAAAAATTTCAGGGACTATTTTATAAATATAAAAAATTATCTGATACGGTATCCAGTATTGACCAGTACCGGTATAGTACTGTTCCAGAACTGAATCCGATACTGTGTCCAGTACGGTATTCGCAACATTGGCTGGTTCCCATAAGAGTCTCTTCTTTTTCTTTGAGTACTGATCTTCTTTTTCTTTGACATCGTCGTAGGTGATGTTTTAAAGATTATGGGTCTCTAAAAAGGCTTTTCTGTCTGTTCCCACAGGATTCTTTTCTTTTTCTTCGAGTACTAATCTTCTTTTTCTTTGACGTGACAAAACTCATCGTTTTGGCAACATGTTGTCATCTTTAGTTAGTTAAATATATTGCAACTGTCTACTGTCGATATTCCCTTGATTATCAACTTTTGTTTTGCAAACTTACTTGTATTTTCTCCAATTAAGAAGTTTCTCCTAAATTCGATGTTTTTGAATCTGTATGATTTTCCTTTTTGAGTTAGAAAGCTAAGGTTTCTCCTAGATACCATGTTTTTGAATCTGTATGTTATTTTCCTAAACTAGAAGAAAATACTTTTTTTTAACTTGTAGATTCTTTTCAATCAAAAAATTTGAAGGACTTTTCTTAAACCTAAATTATTTTGGCATGCATTTTTTTTTGGCAAGAAGTAAAGGGACTTAATATATAATGGGAGTTTTTGGACCCATATATTTTCTTGAGCTACAAGTTTTCTTGAGATAGGGAACTAGAGGGGCATACATCTGTTGGCCTAAAATTTTTGGTACAATAGGTTTTAACGCCTGAATTGCATTTGAATGAAAACAAACAGTATTTTATTAACAGTTATGTGTTGTAAATATGGGGTTTTTTGGGACTTATTTCTAACGGTATTGCTTGCTTAAATGATTTTTATTCCACATATAACTTTGAGCCATCTAGCCTATCGAGTTTATCACTTTCATGCTTGATTACATCTTTTA
This sequence comes from Erythroxylum rotundifolium, assembly GCA_027563915.1. NCBI lineage: Eukaryota > Viridiplantae > Streptophyta > Magnoliopsida > Malpighiales > Erythroxylaceae > Erythroxylum > Erythroxylum rotundifolium. The sequence goes on along the minus strand of JAOSBO010047671.1, from coordinate 9,555 downwards.
TATAGTATGCTTGATTGCATCTTTTCTTTGACACTGTCATAAGTGATGTTCTTTGGAATAGATTATGGTGTTTCTAATTTAAGTTATTTCAAATGCCTTGATTATGGTGTTTTAAATTGGACTAAATTAAGGTATGTCGAATGCCTTGATATTTAAGGTACATTCATGTGTTGTACCTATGTAGTAGTAATTTTTTATACTTAAAATTTAGTTATTTCTTATATCTATTACATAAATTTTATTTTTTTATTTTCAAATTTGTTGATTAATTGATAGGTGATAAAGAATGTCTGGAATGTATTTGGCTGCAAAGAAGAAATTATTTCATTTATTAATTGATATGTAAAAGAAGCGATTAGATATGTTAAGAGTCATATTACATATCCTTTCGGTCGTAGTATTGCATAATGGAAAATGTTGTTCGAAAGCTCCATACTCTGTTGATGAATATGATTGATGTGGATCATCATCATAGGTTGATATATGCTAGTGATTCAACATGTCGTTTGGAGTTGCGTATGGATAAATTTACATTTAGAAGATTAGTAAATATACTTAGAACTATTGGTTGATTAACAGATACCAGGAACACAACTGTAGATGAACAAGTAGCAATGTTTTTGTACATTCTTAGACATCACGAGAAAAATCGTATGATAAAAACTAACTTTTTATGCTCAAAAGAAATAGTTAGTAGGCATTTTAATCGAGTATTACATTCAGTTCTTAGACTTCAAGGAGAATTGCTTAAAGTGCCTGAACCTGTACCTCATAACTCCACAGATGAGAAACGGAAATGGTTTACGGTAAATATTTAATATATCAATTGATATATTTATTTCTTAATTATATGATATCAGCATTCATGGAATTTGATTTTGTAGAATTGTTTAGGAGCTCTAGACAGTACTTATGTAAAAATGAGGGAACCTGAAGCTGATAAGCTCAGGTATCGAAATAGAAAAGGTGACCTAGCTACAAATGTTCTAGGAGTATGCTCACAAGAATGCAATTTATTTATGTCCTCCCTAGGTGAGAAGGTTCAGCTACAAACGCCAGAGTGCTCCAAGATGCATTAAGTAAAAGAAATGGACTACAAATCAAGAATGGTAAGTTAAAAATAAAAAGTGAAAATTAAATTTTCTAATTTATTTTAATATATTCCCAATATTTTAGGTTATTAATATCTAGTGGATGCAAGATATACAAAGGCAAAGGATTTCTCGCACCATTTCAAGGTCAAAGATATCACCTCAACGAATGGACTACAGGATATCAACCAAATACCATTGAAGAATTTTTTAATATGAAACATTCTTCAGTTAGAAATGTTATTGAAAGATGTTTTGGGTTGTTGAAAGTTCGTTGGTATATCATTAAGAACTCAAATTAGTATCCTATTAAATTGCAAGGTAAAATTATAATGGCTTGTTGTCTTCTTCACAATCATATAAGAAGAAATATGCCTATTGATCCAGCAGAAGCTGATTTAGATGCAGAAGAGGAAGAAGAAGAAAACAAAGGTGGAGTTAAAATAGATCGAGAGCCGATCACTTCAGTGAAATCATTTGAGGAATGTACAAATTGGAGACAAACTTTAGCCAATCAAATGTTTGATGAACGGAGGTAAAGTAGAAATATTGGATAAAAATATATTCATATTTTTAGGGTCTTTATTCTTAATAGCTTTAGGTAGTTTAATGTTTTTTTAAGACATGAATTATTTAAATTTATTGGATTATTTCCCATTTTTTTAATCTTAATTAATATTGAATTATTCTTGCTTTTAAAAAGTTGTACGCTTTCTGGTTGTGTATGGTGTGATCATTTTTAACATTGAACATATTTTTGATGATACGATGTAGTGCTACTTTTGTCAAGTATGGAACGTAATATTGGATCTCGCATAGGCAAAGATAGTAACTATGTTTGGACTACTGTTGAAGATGAAAAGTTAGTGGAGACCATGCTTGAATTGAAAGAAAGTGAAAATTTTGATGTTGAAAATGGAAGTGGATTAAGGAAAGGATATCATAAAGAATTGGAAAGGATATTAGCTCAGAAATTACCAGGGCATGGTTTAAAAGAAAAACCACATATTGAATCTCATTGTAAATTAATGAAAAAACAATATCATGCTATTTATGATGTGAGAAATAGTGGAGAAACAAGTGATTTTGGATGGGACGATGAAAAAAAATGTGTTACTGGAGATGCTTACGTGTGGAGTGCATATCTAAAGGTTACTACAAATTAGATTGCTTAGTTTTTAAAAAATATTTTTTACATGATTTATATAATGATTGATGTTATAATTTTTTAGCAATATTTTTTGTATTTATGTTTTATTAATATTTTTATAATGATTGATACTGTAATTGTTGTAGAGTCATCTGGATAGTTCATTTATGAGGAATAGATCATTTCTCTACTATGATAAACTAGCTATTATTTAGGGACAAGATCGAGATACAGGAAAAAATGCTGAAGCACCAACTAATATGCTAGAAAATGTAATCAAAGAAGAGAACTTGAATGAAGAGAATGAAGAATCTAATGAGGAGGATGATGTTGAGCCTCAAAGAGATCAACCAATCAGAGGTAATTCTCAAGGTGAAGGAAGTTCAAAGAAAACACATTGCAAAAGGAAGAAGAGTACTAATAGTTTAGTTTCATGTTTGGACCGTATCACTGAAAAGCTTACTGAAGGTTTGGAGAAATCTAACGAGCAAATGGCAAAAGTTGTAGAATCTATTGCAGGGTCGAATCAAAACGAATATGAGAATATGTAGAAATTAGATGAAGAACTTAGGAAAACAAAAGACTTAACGCAAGCTAAATGTATTAGAGCTAGAATAAAACAAGTAAATAATCCTAATCATATGGATTATTTTTTCGCTCTTCAAGATGCTGACAAAGAAGAATTTCTAAGGCAGATTTAAAGAGTAATTAGTTTTTAAGATTTTCAAATTTATTAAATTTAGGATGTTCAGAAAATATTTTGCGTTTTTATTTTAATTTTGAGATTGTCTGGTTGAAATAACGCACTATCTGTATTTTATTTTCAATGTTGAAAAAGTTTGATATTTGATTGGAATTTTAAGATTTATCTTTGTATTTGTTTGAGTTTTTTAAGTATTTTTCGATACTATTTTTATGATATAACATTGTTATATGATTAGAATATTATAAATGAAAATTTTAACATTTAATAATATAACTTGTATTACAAATTAACATTATTTAATGATTTCAATTTTTCTTTGGTTTGTAGGGATATAATTGGAAACATAAGTTAAAATTAAATTACATTCCATAAAATACTGTTGCATACCAAATACTATAATAAGAATCCACCCAACTTTCCTATTGGAATTCTTATAAGTATCCAAACATATGAATATTTTTACTTTCCCATGGATTTATTTTCCAATGAATCAAATTCCAAATTTACTTTACATTCCTGCAAACCAAACGGGGCCTTAGAATAATTCAGAGCCTCTTCTAATCCGATAATAATGATTAACTCATGAAGAAAGGATCAGATCTTTTGTTTTAGTTACAGTATTTCTATCATGTTCTATTAAATCTCATCCACATATTTACGTAGACCTCACATAAATATATGGATAAATTTTAATAAAATATGGTTGAAACAGAATAAATGAAATAGAAAATTTAACGGGGTGAAGAAGATGTTGGTGACCTCCAATCCCTTTTGCCACTCCAAGACTTCGATGGACGTGAAGTATACGTGAGTTATGTTACTGGTCATTTTAGTTAAGACATAGATTCATCTACGAACGATGCTGATTGTGAATGTTAGATGGATGATGATTTTGACAATAACGACCAAGTTTATGTTACTTGATGAGCCTCATAGAAAATCGAGACCTTCATGTCAACCACTAAAAAAACCCAAATCACATACTTGCCAATTAAAATTAAAAATCAGAATTAAATCATAAGAGACGACAAAAGGGGAAATTAGGGATTTGATTTATGTGAATCATAAATTGGGGCTCTCTTCAGGTGGACGACACCAAAGGGGTGGACGCAGCAACCTCATGACAAAGGAAGTTTTGGCCGATTGCAACACTCTTCATACCTTAGAGAAGGCTCCTCCACCGTCTCCACCGAAAGGAAGGACAGCCAAGAAAGCTCGGAATGAGGGCGGGATGGAGGAACCAATGGAAGTGCAGTCACAAGACTCACAAAGGATTTCCTTCAATGACGCGTTGATGTAGCAAACTTCTAAGGGGACCGATATGTTGCTGAACTTGTGGAATATGGAGGATGAAGCAGATGATGAAACTGACGATATCACTATACATGGTGATCCTAGCGGCGATATAGATGACAATTAGGAGATCAGAATTGATGTTGATGATAGTATATCATCCATCACAATTTCAGATAAATTGGAAGCTAAACTAGCAAAACCTTGGCATCAATCAGTCGTTGTTCGCTTGCTTACAAGGAATATTAACTATAATCATCTTTGTGACCAGCTTCCAAAGCTATGGATGCTCAGTGGAAGTTACAAGGTGGTAGACATGGCAAATACTTATTTTCTTGTTCATTTGGCTCATAAGGAGTATTTCCTTCATGTACTTTTAGATGGACCATGGACTATTTTAGGGTATTATTTAGTTACATAGCCATGGCACCCTGTGTTTTCTACAGAAGATGAGAATATCTTTGTCGTTATGGCTTAGGTTCGAATTCTAGGATTGGCTTTTCAACGTTACCACAAAAGAGTGTTGAGGAAGATTAGTCAGCTATTAGGTAGGCTTGTTAAGATTGACTACAATACTAGTCAAGCGGAGAGAGGGAAGTTTGCTAGGATTGCCATTGAACTTGATCTTTGTAAACCTCTGCTCACTAAATTCAAGCTCAATGGCATAGTGCATTAGTTAGAATATGAGGGTCTTCCTCGAATATATTTCCGATGCAGGCGGTATGGACACCGAGCAGATGAATGCTTTGAACTACTGCCAAACCTCAAAGTAAAGACGATCTTACCGATATGGGAGATGAAAATGGGCATAGTGCAAAGATTGGGTCGGGTTAAGGACCATGGATGATGGTTACCAGAGGAAGGCAAAATAGGTCGGTTCATCAGAAGGACACAAACTAGGGGAATCTTCAGACAAAGCCAACAAATGGCTCCAGATTTGCAGTGCTAACCTTAAATGATCTCTTAGAGGTAGATGTTCAAGGGGCAAAGTCAGCTAAGCCAGCCAATTTGATAGCATATGAGACTTCCATTACACCGGTTCCTGCCACTAGTCCAAGCATTCAAGTTGGGTCTACTAAAAAGGCTACGAAGTCGGAGATGGTTTATGACTAACAAAAGGATAGCTATGCTGATGTGTCAATGGTTGGTACAAACAAGGGTGCCCAGCCCATACAAAGTGATCCTTCAGCTGAGGTGCCTCAGTAGGCAGATATGGAGATTGAGGCTACTACTATCTTACTTGTTGATGATAATAATAGAGTAGAGCGAGATGAGCTAGCCAATGTCATTTTGAATAGTGTGAAGCACACGAATGTTATGGTTGATAGACCGTAACCTACTGCTATATCCTCTCAATTTCACTACAGTGCTAAGACAGTGGTAGGCAAAAATTTGAAATCAACTAACAACAAGTTTGGTGGGATCTCTCCTCCTGAAGGTATAAAAAAGAGAGTAAAGCAGAAGCAATCTTCAACATTATTTTTATTGGCAGTGGAAAAGAATATTAATGATGTTGTCGAACACAATGGGAACTTATGTTTTTCCTTGGCTCCTAAGAAGGATGGTGGTGGCGATATACCGATCTACTCAGGTTTAATTTCTTAATTGTTTTATGGGTTCTTGAACTATGGTTTGGAATGTATAAGGTGCTGGTTTGAAGTCCTTTCTTGTTGTGGCTAAGGACTTTTTTTGGCGTTATAAAATAGATTTGTTTGCTCTTATTGAAACACGAATCAGTGACATTAATGCTGAGAAATCCATTAAAACCTTAGCTTTTCCTATTTCGTTTCGAGTTGAAGCTAATGGTTTTGCTGAAGGGATTTAGTTTTTATGGAAAGATACTCTGCAAGTCGAAGTTCTTTCTTATTCTTATCAAATGATTACTGTCAGAGTTACCAGACATACTTTTTTCAATTTTCTGCTCTCTATTGTTTATGTGGATCCTGACGCAACGTTACGATGTTGGTTCTGGAGAGATATACATGCTATGTCACACATTTTTAACCTACCTTGGTGTTTTATGGGGGGATTTTAATTCGTTCTTGCATGATCACGAGAAACAGGGCGGGTTAGTCAGAGGCAGCAAACTTGTCCTTTTTTTCTTAATTGTGTTACTTATAACAACCTCATGGACTTGGGTCTTCAAGGTCCCAAATTCACATGGAAGAGAGGACTGCTAATGGAGAGATTAGATAGAGGCTTGAGCAACATTATTTGGCGATGTATTTTTGAAAATGCTACTATCCAACATCTTCCTATGATCCAATCTGATCATCGTCCGATTATCTTGGATCTAAATAATGAAGCTGTTGTTCGTACTACTTCTCAATTCATGTTTTTGGCTCCTTGGCTGCTTCACCGAAAGTTTTTGGACTTTACTCGAGCTAATTGGACAAATAGGACAAATATCGGGGAAGATCTTTAGTAGTTTGTGGCTAAAACTTCCATTTGGAATAAGGAAGTTTTTGGTAATATTTTTCGAAATCAACTTATGAGGAGATTGTCAGGGGTTGAAAAGGCTCTAGAAAGTAGAGCTTCTGATTGGCTTCCAAGGCTTGCAGCTAAATTGCGTTTTGAATATGAGACTATCTTAAATCAGGAAGAGATGTTATGGAAGCAGAAATTCAATGCGAAATTGATTGCTGAGGGGAATCATAACACTGATTTTTTTAATCTTAAATACAAGATGAAGATAAATAGATTGCGAACCTCTTGTTTACAGTTGGAGGATGGTAGCTGGACTACGGATCATCAGGAAATGGAGGCAATTGCTTGAAATTTTTATATGAGTTTATATCGTAAAGCTCAACCTGATCAACCCCCTTACCTAATTAGAGGGTGTTTTCCCCCTCTTCATTCTACTGATAAGGTTTTATTATCCTCTTCACCTATAGAGACGGAAGTCCGTGTTGCTCATTTTAGCACGAAACCATTCAAGGCTTCTGGTTTTAATGGTTTGCGCAGGATTTTTCAACAACAATGGTAAGTGGTGAAGTCATCTATTATTCATTTCGTCGATAGTTGTATGAAGGGGGTCCTTATTAATCCGCATCTTTATCAATCCATCGTCACTTTGACCCCTAAGAAGGATAGATTGCATTCCGTTGCTAATTTTAGACCTATTAGTTTGCTTTAGGTCTCATTCAAAGTCTTGTTAAAAGTGGTTGCAAACCAGATCAAGCCTTGCCTAAACTTGTTCTTTCTGGTTTGATAATTGGTGGAATCGTGATTCCCTTTCCAAATTTGTATCTACTAAAATTCCTAGCGAACTGAGGGGCTGGAATATTACGAATGTTGTTGATGATAGTGACAATTGGAGAATGGAGGTGATTTGCCTTTGGTGGAGGATTCAACTCTTCCTATTATTATGCATGCAATGAAACCCATCCCGACATTGGGAGAGGATGTCAGATTTTGGAGCCCACTTCATCCAGAGTTTATTCGATTGACTCAGCTTATCATATGTTGGTTGATGATGTGCATTCGAACTCTGACCAAATCTGGAAGCGGGTGTGGGACTGGAAAGATCCTCAACATATTAGATCTTTTCTTTGGCTTTTTGCTCATAACCAGTTGTTAACTCATGTGGAGCGGAATAAGCACCATCTTACTTCGAACCCCAGCTGCATACACTGTCAACATGAGGATGAAACTATTGTTCATGTGCTAAGGGACTGTCCTTGAGCTAAAAGCATTTGGAACGAGCTGTTGGGCAATGATGAGGCAAGTCGGTTTTTTAACTACAATTTTATCTTTTGGTTGCAGACCAACTTTAATAATAAGTGCCATGGTTGATTGATGTGGACTGGAGTATGGTCTTTGGGGTTGCTTGCTAGAAGATTTGGAACTGGAGAAATGATTTCATTTTTAACAACAGGAATCACATTCTTTCGAACAAAGTCTTTGTAATTATTAAAGAACCAAAAGTCATTGCTCTCTGCGTGCACTGTCCATTAATGATGGTCGGTAGTATCCCCCAGATGCTGATTGGATTTGTATAAATATTGATGGGGCGATTTTTGAAGGCCATAATGTTAGTGTCATTGGAGGAGTGAAGAGGGATAACATAGGCTCCTAGCTTGAATGTTTCTACATAGGTATTCGGAATGACGATGTTCTTCGTGCTGAGTTGCAATCTATTAACCATGGGTTGAATATGGCTTGGAATAAAGGACAAAAGAAAGTTATTATTCAGACTGATTCTATTGAAGCAGTTGAAGCTATTCTATACCGTTTTCAAGCAGATGCTACGATATGAGTTGATTGATCAAATTCATCTTCTGATTAATAGGGACTGGCAGGTTCATTTTCTCCACATTCCTAGAATTGCTAATATAGCTGCTGATTATGTTGCTAAGTTGGGTCTCACTGATGTTGGCATTCTTCGTTGGCTATCCCATCCCTCTACTGGTCTTATGGCTATTCTTCAACAGGATAATGTTGGCTTAATTTAGGCTAGCTTTCTTCTTTTGCTGATTTGCTACGCCTATTCTCTTCTTCATATATATATAATGTTAATGTATAAAATAAAGATAAAGATTTATTTAAATTTTAAAAAATGTTAAGTCACCATACTAATTGTGGTCTTGATCCAAAGTTACAAATAAGAACTTTGTACTTACAACTGAATCGGTGCTAAGGTCATAGCATTGTTATGAGTTCCATACCGTACCGGTTGAAAAATAATATCAGAATATATATTTTGGTACCGGATTTAAATACTAGTCGGTATCGGTCAATACTGGTTGGTATCGGCGGTACCAGTCGATATTGTAAATACGGGTCAAATACTAAGCGGTATTGGAAATTTTAAAAAGTACAGGAACTCAGTTGCAAAATTTTAAAATTTTAATTTTAAAAAAATATAAAAATTTTAAAACTTTTAAACCTTCCCGCCCACATCCCCCCCCTTTTTCAAATATTTTTTAATTTGTTGTTTAGTTTAACTTTTGTTATAATTTATAATTTTTATTTTTAAAATAAAATAAATATTTATTACTAATAATAATTATACATCAAATAAAAATTAAAATAAATTTATTTTAATATTTGATATCATATTTATTAATAAAGGATTAATAAAAATATTTAATTTTTAAAAATAAATAATTTAAAAATTATTGTTTATAATCCAATATTTATTTTATATATTTTGAATTATTAAATCAAAATTTTTTAAAAAATATATAATATATTTTTAAAATATTTTTAAATTTAATTATAATTATTAATAATTAGTAAATTAATTTTATAAATTAAATTAAGATATTTATAATTTTAGTAATAATTAATTTTAATTATTCAAATATATAATA
>JAOSBO010047634.1:0-10563 GCA_027563915.1 Erythroxylum rotundifolium | reverse complement strand
GACTTCCTTGAGGACTATAAGAACATTGGGACTATCTTACCAACACCACTTCATATACATTGTTGGTTGATCTGTATGTCACCATGTCAAGCTTGTTAGGGAACCAACAACATCATACTGAAATACGAGTTATAAGAAGGAATACGCTTGGTGATGTTGATGTGGGATGACAAAACTCAAATATGGCAAAATGTTATTGAAAACAGTAACAATCACAAGACTTAACTCAATATCAATGAATTCCCAAGTTCCAAATAATTGACTCCCCCCCAAACTCAGTTTCTTGCGTACTAGGGGCAATAACTTTATACCCTTATTCTTTGAAGAAACTGAAAATACAGGATACTTGTAAAATCCTCACTTGCTAGCTCTTTTTTTTGTTTTTTTGTTTTTTCTTTCTTTTTTCTGCTTCTTTTTTTTTAAAAAAACCCCCACATATCCTACTCCTAAATAATTATTTCCACATGAAAGGTAGGGAATGCTTGACTTATAGCTTGATTAAATGAGGGTGCTAAAGAAATAGAGATTTTATGTAGGCTCAACTTGGCTCCAAAGGGAATATAGGGTTATTTTAAGCCAAAATTGGATTGTGGTTCATAATTCAAAGAAAATTCCCTTGATCACTTCCTTATCAAATTTGTGCTCACATTTCGTCTCGATAGGCCTAGAGAACTTGTTCTAGGATTGGCAAGACCTCACTAGGTTCCAACTTGCCTAAAAATTTCATGGATAATCAAAACTCAAATGGGATGGAAGGGAAGACTCAAATCAAAGAATATGAGTAAGATTAAACAATTGGAAACCAAGCACTAGTCCGGAACAATCTATCCACAAACCTTCTAAAGGTAAACCCAATTAGGTCCCAAGCAATTCTCAATTTCCCAAAAGTAAGGCCAAAATCAAAACCTTTAAAGATCAAAATTTCTTAATGAGGTTTAACTATGCAAGAAAAATGACTATATAATGGTTTGTCAAAAAAATGAAAAGTAATGGTAAGAAATTTTTGTGAAATTGTGCTCACCCTTACCCTCCAAACTCAGATAGGACATTGTCCTCAATGTCAAGGTGCGCATGTACAATTTGGAGTTAGTAAGTAAGCGCTTATATGCACAGTTAAGGACAAAAAGAATGTTAGCAGTTGGCCCCATACATAGGCTATGCAGGATGATGCATTCCCAAAATTTAGAAATGTTGCAGATCAAACTCAAGCACAAACAGCCGCAAAATTCAATAGTATGCTAAGTCATAAGTAAAGAGGCATAAAGAACTTCCCTTTAATGAGCTTGGATCATTTTCTTCAGAAGCGTGATTCCTCCCATCAAAATTCGCTTATAAGGTCCAATTTCCTACAATTAAAACAAAAAGGAACATTAATTTTGGGTAAAATAAAAAATAAAATAAAAAATAAAAACAACTAAGGTCTGAAACCTGGGTTGCCTCCTAAGAAGCGCTAATTTAAAGTCCTTAGCATGACTCTACCAAATGTTTGCTCAAGGGTCAGGATTAGAAAGGGACTGAGTGACCTCTTTTTCTGTTGGAAATCCAGCCACATAAGGCTTTAACCTCTGTCCGTTAACCTTAAATACTCCAATTTTGGGATCCTCAACTTCTATCGCACCATGAGTATAAACCTTAACAATCTTGAACGGTCCCGGCCACCTCGATTTCAACTTCCCGGGAAGTAGCTTGACTTGTGAATTAAATAGCAAGACCAAATCTCCTTCCTTGAACTCTTTTTGGATAATATGTTGATCATGCCATCTCTTTGTTCTTTCCTTGTAGATTCGGGCATTCTCATAAGCATCCAAGCGAAGCTCCTCCAACTCATTCAACTGAAGCAAATGCCTTTCTCCAGCTGCCTTGAACTTCCGAATAGCCCAGTATGCTTTGTGTTCTAGCTCGACTGGAAGGTGGCATGACTTCCCATACACTAGTCTGAATGGAATAGTCCCAATTGGAGTCTTGTACGCTGTTCGATAGGCCCAGAGAGCATCATCTAACCTCAAGGACCAATCTTTTCTTGAGGTGTTTACTGTTTTCTCCAAAATGCCCTTAATCTCCCTATTTGAAATTTCGGCTTTGCACATTAGATTGAGGTTGGTAAGCCAATGCTAACTTGTGGTATACCCCATATTTCTTCAAAAGGTTGGCGAATAAGTTGTTGATAAAATGACTTCCCCTATCACTGATAATTGCCCGAGGACTGCCAAATTTGGTAAAAATATTTCTCTTGAGGAATTTAATGACTACCTTGGCATCACAAGTTGGTGCAACGATTGCTTCCACCTATTTGGAGACATAATCGACCCCTACAAGAATATATTTGTTGCCAAGAGAAGACGGTAGTGGCCCCATGAAATCTATCCCCCAAACATCAAAAAGTTCGACCTCTAAAATTCCTTTAAGGGGCATCTCATGTTTCCGAGAAATATTTCTAGCTCTCTGACATTTGTTAGATGCTTGCACAAAATTTCTTGCATCCTTGAAAAGTGTAGGCTAATGGAACCCCGCTTGAAGAACCTTTTCGACCGTCTTTTCATAATTGAAATGGCCTCTATAGGGGAATGCATGGCAGTGATTGAGGACAACTCCTACTTCTTCACTTGGTAAACATCTTCGAATCACCCCGTCACCACAACGCTTAAAAAGAAAGGGCTCCTCCCATATATAATACTTGAGCTCTGAAAAGAACTTCTTCTTCTATTGGAAAGTAAATTTAGGTGGCAAGACTCCTGAAACAAGATAATTCACATAGTCAGCATACCATGGAACTTTTAATGTTTTTGCAGCAATTTTTTGTAATGAATAACACAGTTCTGGTGAATCTGCACAGCAGAACAAATGCTCATCACTAAAGGAGTCATTAATCGGTGGTTCTTCCTGAAGGGGTTCCTTTTGATCAGCAGTGACCCTCGAGAGATGATCTGTGACCCAGTTCTCAGCTCCCTTTTTGTCACGAATCTTGAGATCAAATTCTTGAAGGAGAAGAATCCACCTGATAAGCCTTGGTTTAGGCTCCTTTTTCGCAAGTAGATGGCGAATCACTGCATGATCGGAGTAGACTATCACTTTTAAGCCAACGATATATGACCTGAATTTATCCACTGTAAAGACTATAGCTAGCAACTTCATTTCAGTCGTGACATAATTGATTTGAGCATCATCCAATGTCTTGCTCGCATAATAGATCATATAGGCCACCTTATTCCTTATTTGGTGTAAAACAGCTCCCATAGCATAATCTGAAGCATCACACATGATTTCAAAGGGGAGGGACCAATCTGGGGGTTAGAGAATAGGTGGCGAGGTTAAAGCTTGCTTAATCCTGCAAAAAGCATCAAGATAAGATTGGTTAAAATTGAATGACACATCATTACTCAGCAAGTTAGTTAAAGGCTTTGCTATATAAGAAAAATCTTTAATGAAACGTCTATAAAAGCCTGCATGTCCCAAAAAACTTCTAATCTCTTTGACCGAAGTTGGTGGAGGTAGATTCGCTATCACTTCAGTTTTAGCCTTATCCACTTCTGTTCCACGACTGGAGACTAAGTGGTCTAGGACTATCCCTTCTTGTACCATGAAATGACACTTCTCAGCACTAGATCAAACTCTTCGCACCTGCTTAAAACTTTTTCAAGATTAGCTAAACAAGAGTCAAACGTTAGTCCATAAATAGAAAAGTCATCCATAAAGACTTCCATAATTTCCTCAATAAAATCTGAAAAGATTGCTGTCATGCAACGCTAAAACGTAGTTGATGCATTACACAACCCAAATAGCATCCTTCCATATGCAAAGGTACCATAAGGGCATGTGAAGGTTGTCCTCTCTTGGTCATTAGGGTGAATGGGAATTTGAAAGAAACCAGAGAAGCCATCCAAATAGCAAAAATAATCATGTTTAGCTAGCCGTTCCAAAATTTGGTTAATAAATGGAAAAGGGAAATGGTCTTTACAGGTGGCCTTGTTCAATTTCCTATAATCTATACATATTCTCCATCCCGTAACTGTCCTAGTTGGTATTAATTCGTTACCTTCATTTTTCATAACTGTTAGACCACCCTTCTTGGGCACACAATGGATAGGGCTTACCCAATTACTGTCGAAAATGGGGTATATAATACCCGCAGTTAATAGCTTTAAAACCTCTTGCTTGACCACGTCCTTCATGTTTGGATTTAACTTCCTTTGATGTTCAATTACAGGTTTTGCATCATCTTCTAAGTGAATTCTATGTGTGCAGAAAGATGGGTTGATTCCCTTCAGGTCTGAAATTTTGTACCCAATTGTTGCTTGTGTTCTCTAAGCACTCTTAAAAGTTTATCAACCTGCACAGGGCTTAAAAAAGCATTAACAATGATTGGATAGGTCGAATTAGGGCCTAAAAATTTATACCTGAGGTTAGGAGGCAACGGTTTCAATTTCATATTCTGAGGTTCTTCTTTGTTCAAATCAGGTGATGGTTTCAGTTTAGGTTGCACAGGTTGTGTAGATCTTTGCATAGGTTATGCATCGAGCATATGTGCAAATTCAAAAAATTCTGATTCCTTCTATGTAAATTTTGTATTACCCCTTGCAATTGCTACAGCCTTCACTAAGCAGTGTTCCAATGAATCCTTTGGATAAGATTTTCTAAATTCAGCACCAACCAACTTGTCAATAAGGTCCACCCTTAAACAAGAATCCTTGTCATCTATAGCCTTCATTGCCTTTCCCAAATTAAACTCGATTTCTTCCTCCCCCACTCTCAGAGTCATTTTTCCATTCTTAACATCTATGATTGCTCTAGCTATGGCTAAAGAGGGTCTCCCAAGTATAATAGGTATGTTAGTATCCTCCTCCATTTCCAGCACAACAAAGTCTACCGGGATAAAAAGACTTTTAACCTTGAGGGGAACATTTTCCAATATCCCAATGGGAAATTTTATGGACCTATCAGCTAGCTGCAATGATATGGTAGTTGGTTTAAGCTCCCCGATGTCCAATTTCTGACAGATAGATAATGGAAATAAGCTCACACTTGCCCCCAAATCACATAATACTCTCCCAATTGTTGTGGTTTCTATTTGGCAAGGTATTGAGAAACTTCCTAGATCTTGAAGCAAGGGAAGGAGTTTGTTTTGGAGAATGGCACTTGATTCCTCTGTAAGAGCCACAGTCGCATATTCCTCTAACCTTCTTTTATTGGATAAGATTTCCTTTAAAAACTTGGTATAAGTAGCATTTGGGTAAGGGCTTCTGTGAAGGGGACGTTAACATTGAGCTTCTTCAGAATGCCAACAAATTTTCCAAACTACTGGTCTAGCTTAGCTCTATGAAATCTCTAAGGAAATGGGATTGGTAGCTTATATGGTGGTGGTGGTAAGTATTTTTCGGACTCAGGTGATTGTTGCACAAGTTGTGCGTTGGATTTCATAGGTTGTGCATCCTGGTCTCTTCCTTCAGATTCCTTTTTAGCCCTATTCTTCTGTACCATAGGTTCCAAAACCTTTCCACTTCTTAGTACCACTGCCTTGGTTTCTTTAGGAGCCTCTGGTTGTGCTGGTAGCTTACCCTTGTCTGTAATGTGGAATTGAAAAGTTATCTTAGAATCAATGATCAAACATAAGAATTTCTTATTGAGAATTATACCTTTAGCTGTGTTCGTTTTTTATTGATTCGATTTTAGTTTACTGTTGCATTTTTTTGTTTATTTATTTTTGTTCAATTCAACCCCCTTCTTTTCTTTTTTTACACTTTAGAAATAAGTTTGACCAGTCTCTGTGGCATCGACCCTGCTCATCACTATTTACAAATCTTTTAGAGTAGGTAATTTATTTTTGGTGGTTTCGACACCCATGAGCATCTAAATGTCATTTTTTCTTGATCATTAGGGTGAATGGGAATTTGGAAGAAACCAGAATAACCATCCAAATAACAAAAGTAATTATGATTAGCTAGCCTCTCTAACATTTAATCAATAAAGGGTAAAGGGAAATGATCCTTACGGGTGGCTTTATTTAATTTCCTACAATTTATACACACACGCCAACCTGTTACAGTTCTAGTTAGAATCAACTCATTATTATCATTTCTTACCACTATCATACCTCCCTTTTTAGGGACACAATGGACCGGGTTTACCCATGTATTGTCAGAAATCGGATAGATAATTCCTACAACTAAAAGTTTAAGCACTTCTTTCTTCATGACCTCCTTCATATTTGGGGTTGAGCTTTCTTTGGTGTTCCCAAACTAGTTTTATATCTTCATCCAAATTGATCTGATGCATACAAAATGCTGGACTTATTCCTTTCAAGTCTAAAATTTGGTAGCCAATCGCTTTCCTATACTCTCTTAGGACCTTCATTAATTTTTCAATCTGCACAGAACTCAAATTTGCATTAAAAATGATTGGATAGGTACTATTGGGTCCTAAAAATTCATACTTGAGATTGGAGGATAGGGGCTTTAGTTCAATAATTGGTTATTCTTGTTTCAAATCTGGTGCAGTGATCTGTTCTGACTACACAAGTTGTGCACTCCTCTGCAGAGGTTGTGCTGCTAGTATATATAGCAACTATGAAATTTTTGGCTAATGGGTTCCTGCTGAAATTGAATGTACTAGAAGATTTTCCAACAAATCATTAGGTTTAGACTTCCTAAATTGACTTCTAACCTCCTCATCAACTCTATCAACTCTAAAACATGAATCTTCCTAATCTTTTTCCTTAATTTCCTTTCCTAAATTAAATTCTACTTTTTCCTCCCCAACTTTCAATGTCATTCTCCCATTCTTGACATCTATAATAGCTCCTGCAGTAGCAAGAAAAGGTCTCCCTAAGATAATGGGTATATTTGTATCTTCTTCCATCTCCAAGACCACAAAATCTACTGGGATAAAGAAATTCCCTACTTTCAAAGGTATATTTTCTAAAATTCCTTGAGGGTATTTGATTGACCTATCAGCAAGTTGGAGGGAAATTATAGTAGGCTTAAGTTCTCCTATATCAAGCTTTTGACATATAGAAAGAGGTAGGAGAATTATACTTGCACCGAGGTCATATAAAACCTTATCAATGTTTGTGCTTCCAATTTGACAAGGAATGCTGAAGCTTCTGGGATCCCTCAACTTCTGCGGCAGCTTATTCTGTAAAATAGCGTTGGACTCTTCCGTCAACGCCACTGTTTCATACTCCTCCAACCTTCTCTTATTTGACAAGATTTCCTTCAAGAATTTTGTGTAGGTTGGCATTTATGTGAGAGCTTTGGTGAAGGGAATATTGATGTATAGCTTCTTGAGGATTTCCAAAAATTTCCCAAATTGTTTATCTAGCTGAGCCTTCTGAAAATGTTGTGGGAATGGGATGGGTGGCTTGTATGGAGGGGGTGGAGTGTATTTTTCGGTTTTAGCATTTTTTGTTTGTTCTGAACAGGTTGTCCAACTAGAATAGAATCAGATCTTTCCTTACTTGCTGCTTTATCCTTGCTTTCCACCATCGGTTCTAAGACCTTTCCACTTCTCAAAATCACTGCATCAACAGTCTCCTTAGGATTTTCTAGTCGTGTAGGGAATTTACCCTTATCCCTTTTTGATGTACTAGCTTGTTGAGCAGTCTGGGTCTCCAACATCTAGTTTTGTATGGCAAGTTGATCTACCTTAGAACTAAGCTACTGGATTAGTTCCACCATGGACTCCAAAGATAACTGCTGCTCTTGAACTTGTAAGGGTTATGGAGGGGCTTGAAGTTTTGCATTTTGGAATCCTGGACAACTTCTATTGAAGATTTGTTGTTGGGCTAGAAAGTGAAGTTGGTTTTGAGGGTAGGAAGAGCAATGGGGATGGTTTGAGAAATTTTATGGCTTTCTGTGTTGATGGGACCAAGAGAAATTGGGGTAGTTTCTCCACTCAGGATTATATGTGTTAAAGAAGGCTCCTCCTTGCGGTTTAGCTCCATAGTAACCCACTAAATTAGCTTGGTTAACTACAATGTCTTGTCCATAAGCCTAAAAATCGTACATGGGTTGTGCAAATTGCTGCAGTTCATGCACAAGCTGTGCGCTGCTTCCTGCCATCACATTAACCTTATCCATCTTATCCATTCTCTTTGTAAGGCCTTCAAATTTAGCATTCATCATGGATAACGCATCAACCTCAAACATCCCTGTAATCTTCTTAGTCCCTTGCTTTAAATGCCCCCTGCTCCCACTCCATTGGTAATTATTCCGAGCAATCCTTTTTAGGAGTGAATGAGCTTCATCTTCGGTTTTTGCCATGAAGTCTGTTAATGAACATTTTGTATTAATTTTTTATACATAATTTGCCAAACTCTTGTCCATTTAGTATTTAAATTGCACTAATTACAAAGTTATTTTTTTAATTTTAGGCACATATTGAATTTGGAAGGTGCCGTTGGTTGCAAGAGTTTTTGACAATGAACAGAAAAGTGGACTAAAAGTTAAATTGTCACACATCAGTGTTACGGTCTAAACAAAACAATATAAATTAAATTATATCTAAACCAACTAGATGCAAGTGCACCCCGTCCACAAGTAATTTAAAACGGTAAGAACCGGATATCGTACCCAAGGGAATTCCAACACGCAAGATAATTAAATTAAACAATGAAAAATTAGTCAGACGATCAAGAATTGATTGATTTGAAAATAAAATAAATTAAAGTACGCAAAACAAGGAAATATGAAAAATGTAATGTATGAAATAAAACGACTAGATTTAATCAAATGACAGAAATCGGTTAAGGTATTAGATTTCAATTAGATTGGACACTAAAAATTGTAACAGTGGATTGATCTAGGAATTACTTCACTTAAGCAAGTTGAACCCAATGTTAATAGGAATTCCTTTCTCTTCTAAATCCGAGTCACCCATTTAGTTTATAGATAATTCGGAATAAAAGGCATTCAATACAAGAAGCCTAAAACTAAGTTCGTTAATCCTAGGTATCCTCACACAAGATCCTAAGGTTAGTTTACACTTTAGTCTCAAGTATGTCGCTTGATTAATTTTTCGACAAATTAAATCCCATTAGTTATGGCATTCAATCATCTAAGGCCTTAATCTAGGTGATCAAGCTAAATTAGGACTAAAAATGCATTCAATCAAGCAAAAATCAATACTACAAAAATTGTCCAAATCCAATATCAATCCTAACCTTAACTAAAAACAAACTTACTCATACATATCCATCAATGCAACACAAGTCACACTCATAGTATATAAATGCATTAAGTAAATAAATATAAATTAAATCCCAGCAAAACCGTAGCTGCTGGGATTGAAAAGCCTTGGCTAAGTGTTGTCTTCTTTTGAGGCTTGCATGAGTGGATGGAGCTTGGGTGAGTGAGTGGAAGCTGGCTGTGTTGATAGTGAAGACGATGGTTGTTGCTCACTTTCTTTCTATATTGATATGACTAATTAAATGGGGGGGTTTTTGTTCCAACCTTACTGTTAACACACACACTCTTCTCTGTTCTTTTCTCTTCACTTTAATGTTAAATTATGCTGCTCTCTTTCTATTTTTCATGCTGCTCTCACTACTCACATAGCTCCACTCTATTTCTACATTCACATTTCTGCTCCAGCCTACCTCAAGTAGCTCTCCTCTTCTCTACTCACGCTACTACCTCTGCTGTCTTTGCTCCACTCCTGGTGCAACTCTCTCGTGTTTTTCCAAACCTCTCACTCGTACTTCTCTTCTTATTTTTTTCAGACCTCTCACGCACCCTTCTCTTCTTATTTTTCCACACCACTCACGCCAGTCTTCTCTTCTCCAAACAACGCCTCCAGACCATGTAGAGAGAGCCTCTCAACAAAACCTCTCCTCCGTGTTATATCCTCTTCCCACCTGCTCTCCCACTTTTATCTCCTTCTTTTTATTTAAACCCAACTCACACTTCTCTTCTCTTCTCCACTAACATCTGTGCTGTCTCTCCTCTTTTCATGCTGCCCACACCTCCTTTAGCTGATGTGATGATTTTTCTTGGTCTGGTCTCTTCTTTATTTCCTATGCTGTTGTCTCCATTTTCCAGCCTGTTCTTCCCAGCCTTTTCCACGTTGTGGTTCTGTGTCTTGCTCTTCCCACTGCTATGCATCATGTGGTGTCGGTTGTGCTTTTCCCTACCTTTGCGTTGCTTGGGCTGCAACGTCATGGGCGTTTTTCTTCTTCCCTATTCACATCATCCAGCTTGGTCGTCGTTTTCTTCAGTGATGCTTGTGTTTTGCTCCTCTTTCAATAGCCTCTTGCATTGCCGTTTTGCCCAGCTGCAGCACTGTCGTTTTTGTCTTTTATTTTGGGTTGCTATTTTTGTATCTTTGTATTTTAATTTCTCCCAGGTACCAAGCTGCTTTCTTCTTTTTTTTATCCTCTATGTCTTGGCCAACTATTCTTGCATGCAAACAAGTTAATGTTTTCTAGAGCTTTTCTTGGGGTATTCTTTTGAACATTCCAAATCCAATATATGACTAATTAAAACAAATTAACATATCTTAATTAGTGCAATTCAAACATTAAATGGACAAGAGTTTAGCAAATTATGTATCTAAAATTAATATAAAATGTCC
>JAOSBO010047625.1:0-10565 GCA_027563915.1 Erythroxylum rotundifolium | reverse complement strand
TCAATAATATGTAAGTAAAAATACATGAACCATTATATGTTATAATTAAGTTATAGGTTACAATTTTAAAAATGGTAAAAATTTATTTGTTTAAATATTATAGGTTTTTTTCCATCTGGACCCTGTTCAAGAAACATAACATCAAAATTCAAAGAGAAGATTGATCCTAAGGGCTATTTTTGGATGAATACCTCTCAGGCGACAAAGGAATTTTACTATCATAAGTTTGAGGTACGATAGAAATTATTATTTCCTTTTTTGATTAAAAATTTTATACATTAATTTGATAACTATTATTACATCAAAAGTATTTATAAAATATTTTTCCTTTTATTACAAAAAGATTTTTTTTTGGATTTTCAGTTGGACGGGATCATACATAAAGTGCAGGAGTCGAGAGCGTGTATACGTTATCGTGACTTTGTTGGTGCGATACGCAGGGCGGCTGTACGACCACCTTAGATTTTCGAAGAAATATGAAGTCGTTGGCTGTAATATTAGACATCACCTAAGGTCATGTCTGTTTCACATCGTAACTCAGCTAACAAACATGGAGGACTTGAGGGAGAGAGTCTTCCCATATATACGAGAGGATCTATTATCCACCAAGAGCATGCACAGAGACTTATAAGTATCTACAATTAACAGTTATATTCTCATCTTTTTTCTTTGCTGTATTTTAATTGAATTTGCTATGTTAAAATTTGGAATGAAATTTTATGTTTCTGGTGCTATATATGGCTTTGTTTTTTAGTTTTGTTATTTGTTCAACAGGGGGTAGATTTCATAAAAATAGAGGAAACCCTGCCAACATTTTTATAACTTCTAATTTACTTTGTATTTCTATTAAATTTTATGTGTGAATTTTGGAATGAATATATGTGTTTCTTGTTGAGAATGATAAGGTTATACTGGTGCCATATATGACTGTAGCTTTAGTTTTGTTCTTTGTTCAACATGGGGTTGATTTCATAAAAATAGGGAAAACTCTGCCAAAATTTTTATAAAATCTAATTCACTTATAATTAACATTTTATTCTTATGCAGGAAAAATCTATGGGCATGAGATCTACACCTCGTCAGCTATTTCTGCCCACTCACACTAAGAAGCATGACGGGTTGACATTCGTCAACGATCATTGTAAAGAAGTCAATGTATGTGAAATTTATGATTTAATATTAATAATGTTTAATAATTATCATTTACTAATATAAACATTGCTTTCTGATAGGATCAAATACAACAAACCATTGAATGACGGTCTCAGCAATCTGAAAATGTTGATGACATTGACACTTATCTTAAAGCAGTAGGTGGTAGGGATTGTCGTGGGAGGATATTCGGCTTAGGATCATTTGTGAATATTTGTTATTCACAATCCTCCACATCTAGTGCAGCAACATCTGCTAGGAGGTCCAACAACAATAAAGTGGAAACACTTGAGAGCATAGTGCAGACATTGTCGACTCAGTTGCAACAGATGTTGGAACAATTGCAATAGTCAATGGTAGCACAACAACAGTCAATGCTACTGTACGCTCAGCTCTGTCAGGAGATGGATGAATTGGAGGATAAGGGCAGCACGTCACTGCACCAACCAGACCATCTGCCATCTCCAGATCAGTAGTGTAGTTTTGATCATTTTGGTTTGTATTATAGATACTTATTATTTACAATGTAACGTTTTTATTATCAATTAAGATGTTTTAATTTTTAATCATTAATCAAAATTTCTATTTAACCAAATTAAATGTATATTATAAATATATAATTATTAAAATTATGCATCAACTATAATTTAAATATAATGACAATATATTATTTAAAAATTTTAAGCAATAAATTTGTCGATGGAAATAAACGTCCGTTAGTAACTGTATAAATAAATTACCGACGGTTAATGGGACATTCCATTGGTAATGAAAGTACTAGATACTGACAGAATATCATACCCGTCAGTAACTATTCAGCAAATTTATGAATCGAACACTTGTTACCATCGATAAATGTACCGATGGAATATAACATCCGTTGGTAAGTTTACGGACGGAACACTGGTTACCATCGATAAATTTTCGGTATATTTACTGACAGTTCAACATTTTCCAACGCTAAAGTTATTGATGGTAAGTTCTTGGACCGTCGACAACTTTAGCTGCGGCTGATTCTACGACATTATTGTCTGTTTGTAAATTCCGTTAGTAATATATTCTATCGATGGAATATTTGTATTTTCTGTTAGTAATTTCCGTTGCAAAATGACAATTTCCTTGTAGTGATAAGTTAATGGTGACAGACATAAGAATGCTCTGTTGGATGTGCAATCTTACTAGAAGAGATAAGGTTAGGAATATAATGGTAAGAGACAAATTAAAGGTGACTAATATTGATGAAAAATTAAGAGAGACAAGACTTAGATGGTTTAGACATATTAAGAGGGAATACTCAAACATTATTTGTCTTATATTATTGAAAAATTAAAAGAGACAAGGCTTAGGTGATTTCGACATGTTAAGAGGGGACACGTAGACGCTCCAGTGAGAAGATACTAGAAGATTGCACTTAGAGAATATAAAAGGGAAAAAGGGAAGGCCTAAGAAGAATTGAAGGGAGTTGATCAAGAATGATATGACACTATTGAAACTTACCAAGGATATGAACGGTAATAAAAAACTTTGGCATACTGGAATACAGAGAAAGGTCTCTTATAAAGAGGTATTTAGCATAAATTTTAAATAAGTAGTAGTAGCATTTTTTCTACTACTACAACTACTACAATTACTACTAATACTATTACGACCACCACCACCACCATTACTACTATACCACTACTACGACTATTATTATACGACTCCTCCTCCTCCTCCTCCTCCTCCTACTACTACCACTATTACTATTATTATTAGTAGCTACTACTACTACTACTTCTACGACTACAACTACGACTACGACTACGACTACGACTACTATTACCACCACCACCACCACCACCACCATACTTTATTTCTAATAATAATAATATTATCATTATCATCATCGTATTATTTAGTTTGTTCATTTTATTTTATTTTAATTTTTTATATGGGTCATTCCAAAACAACCTTTCAACTAATTAGATGGTAAGATTGCGTCTTATTGGAACTCCCTAAACCCCACTTTCAATGAGATTTTTACTGAATTGTTGTTGTTTAGCTTAAGATTAAACAAGTCATGTCTATCGGATAAAGGTGAGAGAGATATTACTTGAGGTGGTATTGAATTGCTTTAATTAGTATTAGAAGTTTGTTGTTTAAGTAGGGTTAAAGAAATTAAAATTTCAATTAAAATTTTGAATCATGAGCTAGTATGGCTGGTTAAGGATATGAATTGGTTAAAATTGGAAGATAAGTGTTAAGGATTTAGATATGAAATTAGTTGATTAAAAGTAGGAAACTTATAGGAAACCTATTAACATGACCGAGTGTACAATTGGTGAATGACTATATAAGGATTTAACTAAATCCTTTCTTTCACATTAATATTATTCCATTGAATTTATATTTTATATATTAATTTATTAATATAATAAAAATAAAAATATTGACAATAACCTATTTTGTTATTATTAAAAATATAAATTAAAATCTCACTCAATATAATAGTTATATATGAAAACTCACAATAAGAATGATTTCCATATGAAAAGTTGATAGTTAGGACATTAGTATTTGAATTTGTTTTAGAAAATGAGGACGTACAATTTAGAAGATACCGACGATGATATCTATCTGCCACATGGTTATGCCACCCATAAATTTAAAAAGGGACTCACCTATTCTTGCCACAAACTTGACTTTGCTAGGCTATTCGTACAGATGGCGAAAGTAAAATTGGTATAGAATTATGGACTCTGAGACTTTTTTTTGAGAAAGAAAAATGTATTAAGCCTTGAAAGGTAATCTAACCATATAACCAAAATACAATGCTAGTTGTTAGGTCAATTTAGTGACATTCAAGGATTACAAAAGAGATTTAAATGCATAAAAAACTAGACTTTCCAAAAATTATCAAGATATTGCTTATTCCTAACTATGAGGTTTTTGTGTGCTAATTTGGAGTTTGCTATGCTTCACAAGTTTTTTTATTGAATTGTTCCATTGATAGGAATTTATGTTGGAAGATTATGTAGTTTCTTTCATCCTATATTGCAGTAACTATTGAAGATAAAGCCACCCAAAAACATTTGTGAGCAGTGCTATTAGAACACTTATGTTTGAGTTCCAAGATTTGATGCTATCCAGATTATCTAATCACACATCCCATATTCCTTAGATATAACTGCATTTAAAAAATTAATGGTTAGTGCTTTCCTTGATCTCTCGACATAGAGAGCATCAGTTGGTGAGTTACAAGTACCTAGCTATGTTATCAAGTTTTTCAACTTCTCTTTCATTGCAATCTAGAGGGTGATTGCATCTCAATGATTGAGATAACTTGCCTATATTACTTTGATCCAAAGTGCTTTTGTAAGATCTTCAAAGATCAACTTCAGGCAGGAAGAGTTGGAAAAATTATCATCATTAACATTCTTGCAAATGTATTTATCCTCATCTATATTGAAGTTGGTCTGACATATTTCATTTATAAGAGGCCTAGGTAATGATGAGTGCTAAAATATTTCCTTGTCAGCTAAGGCTGTTGAGACTAGAGCATTTAGTTGAATTGGTGTTTTGAGGGTTGAAACTTCATTAACATTAATTAGTTAACCCACTAAAAGCCAATTGTCACACCAAAAGCTAATAGATTCACCATTCCCTACCAATGTTCCGAATGGCTTTTAGGGTGGTTGAGGGAAAGTGTGTGGAGTCAATTTCCCAAATGCTTCTATTCTTTGTAAAATAGCTATGGATCCACTTTCACCAAAGATATTGTTTATCATGCATAAGCCTAAAAAGTCCTTTTGTGAGCAGTGTGGTATTCATGGTTTAGATAAAACAAATTCCTAAACCATTTGTTTCTTTAGAGTTCAAACTTCAATCTATTTCATCTTGGTTTTGTGAGTTCTTCTTGTGCTGCCAGACTTAAGAAAGTTGCTGACTAACTTATTTATGGTTTGAGATGAGCATTAGAAAATCTAGATGAGCAACCCAGTGGATGTTAACAAAATTGAGTACTAAAGCAATAAGTTGAACTGTACCTTTTGTTGAAAGATGTTTAGAGCTCCAAGATGAAAGTTAAGAATGAATTTTACCAAGAAGATCTATGCAGTCACTTATTTTCATTCTATAAGTGGAGATAGGGATACCATGATATGTCATTGGGAGGTTTTGCTGCTTGAAGCCAATGATAGCTGAAATTGGAAGATTCTATCAAGTGCACTCCTTGAGAGATGCATATTACTTTTAGAATAGTTCACCTATAACCATGAGACTCTTTGAAAGATTTTTAGTGCTTTCATTAATGTTGAGGTAAAAATTACATTTTCTTTAGATAATAGGATTAGATCATCTACAGAACAAAGATTGGTTAGTTTAAATTTTCTGCATTTAGAGTGATATTTGAAGTCCTTTGTTCTTTTAACAACTCTCTCAATTATTTCATAGAGTTCTTCCATAACTTGAGCAGAGATGAATGGAGATAATGGATTCCCTTATCTAATACATTTGCTACTTTTGAAGAATGTGGTAGGTTGAATATTTTCTAGGATGCTATACGAAGAGGTCATCATGCATTGCTCAATCCATTGAATGAAATGTTTTAGAAATTCCATAGCTTGCAGGATATGGATGATGAAGCTCCAATCAACATTGTTATATGCCTTTCTAAGATCAATTTTGATGTAGCAATTGGGATTTGCTTTTCTTCTTAGAGTAGGTGTTAATGAGCTCTTGAGGAATAATGACGTTTTTCTACAATTACTATCCCTAGTATGTAAGGTCCTTGGGTGAGATTGATGTGTTTATGTTTATGGAGAACATGTTTGAGTCTTCAAGTAATGATTTTAGAGATAATCTTGCACATGGAGTGTTGGACCCTACACGATTGTGACTTAAAAAGTCACGAGAAAAAGTCGCGATCGTGACTTCTTCCACTTTGCACGGTTGTGACTATTTAAGTCACAATTATGACTTCTCACCTTGCGCTTAGAATTTTTTTTAATAAATCATATGTTTGCAAGTGTATATGGAAATGTTAGAATTAAGTTAAGGAGTAAGTAGGGATTAGATTAAATATGGAAGGGTAAGCTTGGAAAGACAAAAGATGTCTTAAATTTAATAAGAAAAGAAATGAGAAAGAATAGAGAGTTGTGGTAGAGAAGTAAGAGATAAAGAAAAACCTATAAGAAACTAGAAGAAGAGAAGCACAAACTGAAACATAAAGAGAAGAAAAAGGAAAGAAAGAAAAAGGTGAAAGAAGAAGAAGGAAAGGTTCAACTGAGTTTTTAGGTAAATTCTATCTTTTCTTCTTTCTTTGGTGGAGGAAAGGAACTAGAGAAAGTAAGGTTTGTGTGCTGAAAATGAAGGGAGAAAGAGCAGAACTATGAAGTTCATTTTCTTAGAATTTCAACTAGATCTTAGGTCTTTTTACGTAGATAAACCAAGAGTAGAATAAGTCTAAGCTCATTTTTGGATATTGGAGCTTTATGGATTTTCTATTTGTATATTAGTTGGAATGAAAGTTTGTTTGTTTGAAGGAAACCAAGAAAATAGAAGGAAAGAGCAACAGGAGAGACAAACCTGAGTTTGGAGTTACAAGTAAATATGTGATGATGGGCTAAATTCTTACTTGTTTGTATGTTTAATTGCTTGACTTTGAATCAATGTGAATATGGGAAAAATGTGTTGTGATTTATTATCTTGTTAGGCCTTGGAAAGATTTTACTGCATTTTGTGTTAATGAAAAGAAGAAAAGCACAAAAAGTACGAAAGTATGAATATGTTATGAAATGTGTGAGCATTGAAAATTTGCTTATGTGGGAAAGAGAGATACCATTTTGTTCGTCACATGCATGTTGAATTAAAACCTTCTCTTGGCTGCCCACTTGTGGCGTATGAGCTCCGAAAAATGGACTCATTTCATTCATGGTGTAAACTTCGGTTTCTCCATTCTGTTTCATGGGATTCTCTCAAGCCATTATATGTGTGCATTTCGCTTTGGTTGGTTATGCATGATATATGGTTGAATGCTATGTTTTGATGACTGAACAATATATGGTAAGTTTTATGTGATAACATATGAGTTCATTGAGCTAGAATGTGGATAAATAAATTGCTAGAATAAAATGAGATATATGTATATATATGTATATGTGCTTGATCGTATATGACCCATTACACATGACTATAAACGTATAAGCCACTGAGCTTCACAGCTCACCCCATTATTTTTCCATTCCATAAGTGCAGATCAAGCAGATCATTGAACCTTGCAAACTTCGACAAACTCCAAGAAATTTATCTTTTGTAACTAAGTTAGTTCAATCACTTTTGGTAGCTTTACAATCATATCAAGCATGAACATTCATGTTGTATTTTTGGAATATGCTACTATGTTGACTCTTAATATGTAATTAAAGTAATGTACACGCTCTATTTTGTTTAAGAAATGAATGAAAGAGTTGGTGAATCTTCCTTCGTACATGTTCAATATTTTTTTTCTTCCTTACTAAGTTAGCAATTGTGGTTGGGAATAAAATGGTATGTGGTTGATGGCTTTTGGATAAAGTTTCTTACATAAATTATTGTATTGAGAGTTTGTTATGTTAGGAGTTTTGTATGTATAGTTTGTGTTTGTTAGATTCGGATCTTTTGATTTTTATGAAAATGTATAATAGGCAGTAGAGGAATAAAGGGACAAAAATTGTATCCTGAGTTCATTGATTAAACTATATTGATGTAGGCAGAACTAGACAAAGTTGTCTTCATAAAAGATGTACCTTATTCTCTTAGCTTTCTAATGATATAAAGTTTGTAATTTTTGGACTTCGAAGTTGAAAAATATGCTTTTTATAAGTTTGAGTATACAATAAGGGTGCATGATCGTGCACTAGCACGATCGTGTCAGAGCCCTTAAATCTTAGGAGGACACAATCGTGCACTGACCCTTCAAAGATGGGAGGACACGATTGTGCAGTAGCCTATTTTTATACTAAAAGTGCACGATCATTCATGACTGAATCATTTTTTTCATTTCCCTTAACAGGTCTAGTCACGCCTATAACTTAAGAAATCTTGATTATGACTCCTCTCCTCTGTGCAGTTGTGACTTGTTAAGTCATGACCATGACTTTTTGATATAGAGGACACCCCATTGTTTTATCATGGTCGTGACTACTTAAGTCACAACCATGACTTCGTTTATTATTAAAGATTTATTTAATTGTTTTACTCCCAACTGTGACTTCTTGTATTATTAGATGTTAATTGTGACTTCTTTTTATTTCTTTTAAAGCCACCCAATCCTAGCGTAGTGTCACCATGAAATATCGTAACCAAGACCTAGGCCTAACATGGAGTTATAACAAGTAAATGGCTGAAAGTTAGAAAAAAATTCAATTCTCCATTCTTTGAAACAAGGGTAATGAATGTCTTGTTGATGTCCTTCAGAAGAGATCCTTTGTTGAAAAACTCCAAAACAACCTCTGAGATCAAGTTACCAATGAGTAGCATGTTTCCTGAAGAAGTTGACATTGAATCCATCTAGTTTACGAGTCTTATGAGGGTGAAGTGTAGCTATTGTTCTTTTGATCTCCTGTAGTGTAATAGACCTACACAACAAGGCTGCACCTTGAGGAGAGATGGAATTTTTTAGGATCTACTTAAGGAATTGTGTGGTTGAATGTGCTTTTGAAGGAATTTTCATTAGATTGCTAAAGTATTTATAAGACCTTTAAATAGGGTAGATTTGAGAATTAAAAAATGTGTTTTTGTGCTTGTGGGAAATGATTTTGTTCCTAGCTTTTCTCGAGGCAATGGCTTTGTGTAATAGTGAAGTATTTCGGTCTTCATGTGTCAACCAATCAACTCTGGCTTTTTATTTCATTAGGGAATAATCATAGAGGAGTGCTTGAGTGTAATTGTGCAATGTTTTTTTTTCTCTTCCTTCACTTGGAGAATTTGCTCCAATTCCCTCTTAGCAAAGTTGAGTAGGTGATATGTATTGCCAACATTAGCACTATGTAATAGCTTCATTTCTTGCCTCATAATTTGTGTCTTCTTTGAGTAAACAAACTGTTTGGTGACTTTAATATCAAGTTTCAGTGCTTTGCACATGTTATCCTCGAATCCAACTAACTCCAAAAGAAAATTATTGAACCTGAAAGGATAATTAGTTCCTAAAACAACTATTATAGTTAAAATAGGGATATGATCAAGCAAAAAGTTAATGGAAAACATAGAAATGTAGCTAGTGAAGATTGCCATTGATCTTAAGGTTTCCAACACTCCTATCTAACTTCTTCTTGATCAAGAGAGGACCATATTGCTTGTTGTCCCAGGTATAAAAACACCACCCAGAGGGAATGTCAGTGAATTGCTTTATTTAGACAATTGGCAAGTTCCCTACAAGGATTACACACAGATCTTGTTCCTTCTGATTCCTCTATTTTAAAAATAGAGTTACAATCTTCTAAGAGTATCCAAGGAATATTGATTGAAACCTTGATTTAATTCACAAGAAATTTCTCTAATAATCATCATTGTGTACATATATTAATAAATGCATAAATGTAAGTTAATTTATGCTGTAATAATATATAAGTGCACCATCTAGTCAAAAATGTTAAAAGAAGTAGCAGGTAAAGCTTTAAAATCATATAAGACAATAACCCTTCCATTTGGATGATACGAATGGTTATAGATGAGTTGCCATTTAGCTAGGAGGTAGTTCAACTACCTAAAATACTCCTTTTTTTTATTCTAGCTTCCAATATGCTAATAGTGTCAGTTTATTTTGGAAAATGGTGTCCCTGATCATCAACTGCTTATTAAGATTATTATGCCCTCTTACATTCCAGGAGAGAATGTCTATAAGGCTATCTCTATTAGGGAGAGTTTTTTCTTCCTATTAGATCTTCTTCCAGTAACTGTCTCAAATTCTTGTTCTTTGTGTGCTTGCTATTGAGTTTGTTTTCCAGGTATTTCAACAGTGTATTTCTCCACACTGTTGCCATTCTTATTCTCTTTTATAATTCATTAAACCCTTCTAGCTGCATTTTCCTTTGTTATTTCTCGATACTACCTAGCTGGTTACTTTGCATCCTACACCGAGACATTTAGTTACAGTATTGTCTGCTTGTTGAATATAAATTATAACTTTATCTCCTTCAATTGTCAATTAACTTGTGACTTTGTCTGTAGCACTAGGGATTACATTGCATTCTCCTCATTCATCACATTTTCTGTAATTAGAGCATTAGTTATATTATAGTTTACTACATTTGGAATTTTGCATGTAGTATTGTCGGTTGCACTAGGAATTACATGTTGGGTCCCGAAATTTTTTTATCATATTCGAATTAATTATTTATTGACTTATGGATTTATTCGTTAATTATTTTTTATTTTGCCTTAATTGATTTAATTAT
>JAOSBO010047574.1:0-10566 GCA_027563915.1 Erythroxylum rotundifolium | reverse complement strand
TGCACTCTTGTAGGAATTAGCTCATCCCTATCATTTTTAACCACAGTGACCCCACTCTTTTTAGGTACTACATGGATTGGACTAACCCACTCATTATCAGATATGGGATAAATGATCCCAACACTCAAAAGTTTGGTTATTTCTTTCTTAACCACGTCTACGATAAGTGGGTTTAATCTCCTTCGAGGTTGTCTTACTAGTTTAGAACCCTCACTCAGTAAAATCCTATGTGTGAAAATAGCTGTACTAATCCCAAGTATGTCTGCTATAGTCCACCCTATAGCCCTCTTATGCTCTCTCAAAACATTAAGGAGTCTATCTTCTTTACCGTTAGACAGGGAATTGGCAATTATAATAGGTAATCGCTCATTTGAATCAAGGAAAGCATGTTTTAAAGTAGGGGGTAGGGGTTTCAATTCAATTACAGGTGGTTGCACAACAGGAGGTATTAATTCATGAAGTTCAAGAGAGAAAAGTTTTCTTGCTTGATTTTCAACCAATGGTGAGCGAGGTTCCACGTGGTCTCCTTCAGTCTGAGATTCTTGTTAAAGTGAAATGACTTCATCACTTTCCACATCGAGGTGACCCTCTGCGATGCGAGAATCACCTGAAACATTCATAGAAAACCTTTCCCAAAGGGGGTCATCATTAACAGTAAAATCAAGTGAACATAATTCAGAATTAAAAGAACCCTATTGCAATTCTAATGCAGGACAAGCATAAACAACAACAATATCAATCATGTTAACACCCAAAAGTGGGTAATCTTCATATGGATGTTTCATTGCTTCATACATGTTAAAACAAACTTTTTGATCTCCTACCTCTATGGTGATTGTACCTTCTTTCATGTTAAGCATGGTATTAGCAGTCCTTAAGAAGGGTCATCCTAGAATCAAGGTATAACATTAATGGCTGCCCTTAGATCTAACAAAGCTCCCCCTATGGTAATTTTACCTATAGTGCAAGGGATAATGAAAGATCTAGGGTCTTGGCATTTTACAAGGATTTGAGGCATGAATAAGACAGACACATCTGAGCTTACTTGGACTCTTTCATTTGGCCTAAACTTCCTCTTATATGTACACAGGTCTTTAAGGTATTTGGCATAAGCAGGAACCTGTTTCACAAGATTAAGCAAAGGAATATTGACTTCCACTTTACTAAACAAATCAATGATATCTTTTTCATGCTTAATGTCAGTCATTCGTTTGCTCATCAAATATGAATTAGGAAAAGGGGGGGTCATAAAGATTTACCTCCTTACTATTGGCTTCATTGGCTTTATGCTTGCTTGATTCCACATACTCCCTTGTTGTTGCTTGTTCCTTATAGCTCTCTGAATTAGCTCCCTTACTCCTTGATTCGAACTTTTTTTTAGTCAAAAGTGATTTTTCTTTGGAGCTTCCGGATTTCTTGATTTTGTCCTTTGTTAAAGGCAATTCTTCACTCTCAATCTCCTTTTTGCCTACTTCCTCATCTTGGTTTTTGAGCCTCACTTGTTTCCCACTTCGAAGAGCTATTGCGTTTAAACTTTTAGGGTTAATAATAGTGTTTGAAGGGATATCTCCACTACTTCTCGCTTGACTCTCACTCATGTTATTGAACAATTGGGTGACAAAGGAATTGATACTTTTAGCTTTTGTTTCCCATTGCTCCATTCTATTTTCTAGAGCACTAAATCGAGCAGCATTCTTTGATGAGTCTTGCTAAATTAGAGAAGTTATGGCATTGAACTGATTATTGTTAGAATTCCTTTCCTCCATCAAAGTCATCATATTATGTAGCAGTTGGTTGGTGTCCTCTTTGGGTGAGACGGTCAGGGCTTGCTGTTGGTTTGGGAACTGGTTAGTGGAAGTACCAGCTCCTCCCCCTTGTTGAAATCTGTTTGGTGCCCTTTCCTCTTCATTCCTCCAACTGAACCTCGGGTTTGCCTTCCATCCCTCATTATAAGTGTAGGAGTAAGAGTCCCATTTTTAATTTGTCCACCCTAGATACACTACAGAAACCTCTTCATATCGTCTGGGGAAAAATTGGATATGTGCATAACTGCCCACAAGTATCACAACTAGGTGCAGTAAGATCCATAGAAGATGTCAGGCAATGCACATTCATATTCTTCTGTAGTGATAAAGGATAACTGTGAGGTTACTCTAGTCTCCAAAGATTCAACTTTTGATTCCATTCTCTCCATTCTTTTGGATTGGGTTGTTGTGGCACCTAACTCATGCACTCCTCTGGTCTCCCTAACACTGTTCTGTTGATGATTCAAAGACACCTTCTTGACAAAATAACATGCCTCTGTAGCTGTAAGATCAATTAAAGAACCTCCCAATGCCGCATCTAACATACCTTTATCTTGACTTTTCAACCCATCATAAAAATACTGCAATAACTAGTCATCAGGTATCTGGTGATGGGGGCATCTAGACAATAGATCTTAAAAGTGGTTTCAATAATCATAAGGGATTCATTATAATCTTGATCTGTTGAATAGATCTACTTCCTCATCGATGAAGTTTTGGAGGCCGGAAAATATTTTTCCAAGAATGATTTCCTCAAATTTGCCTAATTATGGTAGGCATTTGCCACTTGACTTGAAAGACTCATATACCACCCTCGGGCTTTTCCTTCTAATGATAAGTGAAAAACCTTCCATAGTACTTGATCAAGTGAGGCTCCCACTAGCTTGATACTCTGACAGGTCATGGACAAAGATTGCAAATGCATGTAGAGATCCTCTCCTGTCAATCCATGAAATTTAGGAAGAGAGTTAATAAGTAATCCTTTAACTTCAAAATTAACATCAAAATTAGGACAAGCAACAATAAATGGATCATAATTAACATCAAAAGTAGTTGCTTCCCTAATGGTTCTCCTTTGTTGATTCCTATTATTCTCTCCAACCTATTCATGTTCCCTATAACCTCCATTATCACCGTTCTTAGGTTGGTTAACTTGAAAGTTAGGGTTTTACAGAAAACCTGGTTTCTCAGCCATGATCACTCTATCTATCGACTCACTCTCACTCCTTGGCTAACTAGAATCTTTTTCTCTTCTCTCCTTTCTAATCTTTTGCAAACGTCTCTCAATTTCAGGGTAAAAAGGTAGAAGTTTGACTTTCTTAGGCATGCATGGAGACGATTTTAAATGGAACTAAAATAAAATAAAAAGCAACAAAAATTTCTTGCAAGCACACAAAGTCAATTAAAAAGGAGAAATGTGAAGGATGCAAGTGTGTGGTGTCTGAAAGTGTGTGTAACAATAAAGCATGCAAGTAAAGTACATATGTATGAAAAGCAACAAAGAAATGTTCAAAACTATGCGGTGTAAAATTGCTAAGTATGTAGCTTGCAAAAAGTTTGGTATCCTATTTGTTTAAGTTTTTTAAAAATTTTATGCTAATGACAAAAAGTAAAATCCTATACTATTGACAAGTATGACGCTAAACTATTTAAGATGCAATCTAAACTAAGATTCCTCACCTCAGTTAGCAGCAAAGAAAATGACAACAACTAACCTAAAGAACCAATTGCTTGGTTCCCCGGCAACGACTTGGTTCCCCGGTAACGACACCATTTTGATTCGAGCCCTTTTGTTCTTACCCTTGGAGGTCAAATAAAAAATTTTTAATTCCAAGGATTGCAGTATAGAATGCAACCTCGGGTCGTTTCACTTAATCAGAACTTGATGAATGGAATTAAGCTAGCCTATATGTCATGATATGCAAACAAAATTAGCAAGGAAGAGGGGGTTTAAATCTTTGGAAATTTGGACAAAAATAAGCGAATTGTAAGAAAATGTAATGAAACGTATTTTTGGATTTAGGGAATAGAAAAGTGATAAAATGAAAACGATGATCAAATGATGATAGTATCCTATTAAAAACGAGCTTTGGCTATCTTAGTTCAAAACGAATTTTTATGGGAGAGAATCACTAAGTTTCAAATGGTAAACCTTAAAGAACTCTTTAAGTCCAAGGTTTTAATCAATGAACTCCATTTATTAAAACCTTGTTGAATGCTCTTAGTGAGTGCAATGGGTAAGTCAATGCAATAAGTCATTTTGGGATTTAGAATCATCTCAATATCAAACACGACTAGGCAAATAAAAGAGAACTAACCAAATCACAAATAGTCATATATGATACTTCATATATTCAAGTTCCAAGTTCTACATCAATAAATCCTAATAACACCTTGAATGTCCAATACTTGATTAAACTCTAATCAAGAATATTCAACTACAAATTACAAATCCTAAACCTAGGAGTTCATAACAATGCAGCTGAACATGGAATAAACTACTCCCCTTTGAAGCCCATTAAACTCTAACCATTGCTACATTTTCAAGAGGAAAGAGGTACTTAGCCAAGCATTACTCCAGGAGAATTCACAATTGGGAACCCACTGGAAGCATCTATTGTAGTAGCTGTCAGTAGAGGAGTTGACGATGAAGTGGAGGAGAGTGGATGATGGAGTGTCCGAAGGTTTAGAGAGTGAGAGTGTTCTCCTCTCATAACACAAAATGTATATAAAGAATAAGACAAAGAAGATGAGTGAGTTTTTGCATTAGCACTTCTAGAGAGAAACCCTAGAGAGAATTATTGAGAGATTGAGAAAGAGAAGAAGGAAGAGAGAAATGGAGAAGATGCCAACAATGATGTACTTCCCGGATTAGAAGTTTCCAACATTGTTGCCTCCCATATCTGTTTAGAATCTTATTTCCTGCTATTTTCCATTTTTATTATTGTATAGAATTGGAAATGGCAGTTTGACGATCGAATTTTGATGTTGAGATATTCTATACTCACCTTCAGGTGTTTTAATCTTTGATTTAAATTTTTTTGATTATTTTATGTTTATTGGAATTGTAATGACCGATTTATGTGATTGCATAATTTAGTAATCGACTGAGAGGGTGAATCGAATGAAAAATAGTTAAACTGGGCTAACGAGAGTTAGGTGATTTAATAAGAATGCGAAATTAATCAAATCAGTAATTGTGTGAAGAGAGATCTCACATAGGTTCTCGATAGTTTATTGGGCAACTTTAGATCTAATTAGGGTTTCGGATAAGCTATTAATTGATAAATTGTAATTTTCCATAATCTTATTAGAGTTTATAATTTAGGGTTAATGGTTATAACTCAGGAAAGAGTAATTGACCCTAGGATCGTCTAGAACCAATAATGTGGTAAGTTATAATCGATTAGGTTAGCGTTAAAGATTGGTAAAATTCCCCTTTCCCTTAATTGATAGTTCCTTTAGGTTAATTCTTAAGTGTGTTGCAATAGCTAAATTGTTAATATTTTCATAATTGATTCTTGAATTGAATTGCGTGATTGAATTGAATTCTTGTTTTAGTTTTGCTATCTTTTGAGTTTCTACAAATTATGTTAGCCTTAGATTTTGGATAAGATTATCTCTCCTTATAAGATCGACACCTTAGGTACTACGCGAGTGACCCATTTACTTGCGGGTTATTGAGATTAATCATTATAACTTACACACATCGAAAAACCACGATCATAGTATATTTGGAATGTTAGTGCATGTTTTCATTTCATATGATTGAGATTGAGAAATCCTCTTATATGAATAAATCTATCATAATTGGAAGGAGTTGTATGCAAACCTAAAGATAGGCCAATGAAAATCCTCTGAATTAGGGTCAAACCTAATAGCGAAGTTTATAAATTGATAAAGCATTCCTAAGGTTTTTACTAGAAAGATTTCTATTAATCAAGTAATTGATTAGTTGTTAATAGTCTCGACAAAATTATTAACATAATATAGGAGTTTTCACAATCCAATAATCAATAATATAATTTCATAATAAATGTTTAACAATATAAGTATTCTTAGGGGATTCATCACCTAGACACTACAATCTGATAGTGATTTTTCTTCATATTCTACTCATCCTGAGTTTTAAATCTAAACAATCTTAATTTTGTCCCATATTTTCGCTTTACTTTTAATTAAAAACAAAAAATTTGATTCTTAGGTAGATGATAGAAAAAAGCTAACTATTAATATTTACCACCTCCATAGAATCGATCTGTACTTACCTATGCGATCTACAACTAAACCATGCACTTGTCGTAAAAATTTAATACTAACCTTAACCTTAGACTAATCATAAAAAAACAAAACATATAATAAAGAAAGGAGATAGAAGAAGCACTCAACCTTTAGAAATAATTCATAGTAACATGCGTGGACCATTTGATGTGCCTACTTTCAATAAAGAAAAATATTGTCTCCTCTATAAATGATTATTCACATTATGGATATGTCTATTTTCTAAATGATAAATCTTTGGCTGTTAGAAAATGACTTAGGAATTAAGGATGACACGGTGACCTTTTCAAAAGCTAGGAACAATAAAAATTCTAATAATTTGTTATATGCCATGAAAGATGAGTTCAAATCTATGAAACAGAATGGTGTTTGGGGCTTTGTGGAATTGTCAGAATGTTACAAGAGAATTGGTTGTAAGTGGGTCTTTAAGAACAAGGGTGACTCTCTTAGTAACCTAGGACATTATAAAATCAGTTTGTTTGCTAACAATTTTGCTTAAAAAGATTACATAGATTATGAATAGACTTTCTTACAAATCTCTAAGAAGGATTCACTCAAAATTATTATGGCTTTGATGGCTTATTATGATATAAAGTTACACCAAATGGATGAGAAAATTGCCTTTTTAAATAAGAATTTATAGGAAGAAGTCAATATGGACCAACTCATGGGGTTTATAAAGGCTGGAAATGAGCACATAGTTTACAAACTGAAAAATTCAATAGATAGACTTAAACAAGCTTCTGAATAATGGTATCTTAAGTTTAATGATATTATTTTTTTCTTTGGATTTGAAGAAACCATTGTTGATCAGTGTATATATTTGAAGGTCATCGGGAGAAAATGGATTTGTATGTTAATGATGTCTTGCGTGCAACTAATGATCTTGGTTTATTAAGTGAGACTAACAAATTTCTCTCTTGTTATTTTGAAATGAAAGATATAAGTGAGGCAACATTTCTGATAGGAATATAAATATTCAATGATAGATTACAAGGATTGTTAGGTTTGTCTCATAAAGCATAAACTAATAAAGTGTTTGAGAGATTCATAATGGACAAGTGTTCAACATCGCAGTCCCAATTTAGAAAATGGGCAAGTTTAGCCTTATGTGATGTCTAAAACGTGACTTAGAATGAAAGTTAATGGAATAAATTCCATATGCATATGTAATTGGAAGCCTAATGTATGCTTAGACATATGCAAGACCAGACATAAGCTTTTTAGTGGGAATGTTAGGGAGATACCAAAGTAATTCTTGAATGGATCACTAAAAAGCTGTAAAAAAAGTTCTGAGATATTTGTACAGAACTAAAGAACATATGCTTAATTTTAGGAAGTCTGATCATCTTAAAGCAGTTGGATACTTAGATTCAGAATTTTCTAGTTGTGTAGATTAAAAAAAATTTACTTTTGGCTACATTTATTTGTTAGTTGGAGGAGCCACCTTTTGGAATAGTGCAAAGCAATATGTAATTACTACATCCACTATGGAGATTGAGTTTACGGCATGTTTTGAGGTCATGATTTAAGCTAAATGGTTGCACAATTTTATTTTAGGGCTTAAGATCGTTAATAATATAACTAGATTGCTAAATTTTGTTCTGATAATTTTACAACAATTTTTTTCTTTAAGAATGACAAGTATTCCAAAATTCAAAACTGAAATACTTTATCGGTAACGAGGAGGTTTAGAAATCTGGAGTGTCAATAGAGCATATTAGCACCAATATTAAGTTAACTGGCCCTTTGATGATGGGCTTACTACCTAAAATATTTTATAATCATGTAAAGAATATGAGAATTATGTGTGATGATGACTATTAGACAATACTATCATATTAGCTCTTATTATATATTTGACACTCTTTGCATGTTAATGAATGTATTACTTCTGAAGTTTTTGTTTTTGACTACAATGTACGAATAAAAACAATAGCAACAACTCTTAGTGAGAGTTCTATTGAGCAAGGGGTTTGAGGATGTCTAGTAGTTTGCAGTCTTACCCCTATCTAGTAGAGAGACTGTTTTTGATAGACTCACATCAACAAAAAAGGCATATAAATATTAAAATAAACTAAAATTAAATTAAATAATACTAATTAAAAAGTATAAAACGAAGAAACAAAGAAATAAAAATTGACATAAAAGATAATAGTACTAGTATTGTGGATAAATATGTGTAATTAAAAATATAGAAATATGTGGTAAAATATATAATATAATAAATATAGAACAAGGTAAAGAGTAAAAAAAAGATAGAATAAGTAAATAGATACACAAATAAGAAAGAAGACAGGTACAAGAATAGAT
Source organism: Erythroxylum rotundifolium (assembly GCA_027563915.1). NCBI lineage: Eukaryota > Viridiplantae > Streptophyta > Magnoliopsida > Malpighiales > Erythroxylaceae > Erythroxylum > Erythroxylum rotundifolium. Next base: position 2,167 of record JAOSBO010047574.1, on the reverse strand, counting down.
CATACAAGGGTGTTTCCTTTTACCATGTTCGAACTACCTAAGTCTTGTTTCTCTTAATTTTTCATTAATACTAGCCACCTTTAATTAGTTTATTACCATTACATATCTTACTTTATCTTTCTTGGTAAGGTTACATATCTAATGGAGCATCCGAACCTCTGCCACCATTAGCTTATGACTGTGCACCTATATGATGGGCCAACACTTTGCCCCCGTATATTATGGTCAACCTAATCGCTAACTGACAGAATTTACCTTTGAGCTTGAGTGATATCTTTTTGTCACATAAAACTCCTGATGCACTTCTCCATTTAAACCATCTTTATCGATCTCTATTGCTTTAGATGACAGATGCTAGATACTTAAAACACTCTTTTTGTATTATAACTTTTAAATCGATCTTTACCTCTAAATTGGAAGCCACCTTATGGCCCGTGAAGTTACACTTTAAGTACTTAGGCTTAGCCTTACTCAATGTAAAGCCCTTCGACTCTAACGTATTGCTTTAAAGTTCTAGCTTGACATTGACACTCTTTGTCCCATCCATTAAGATAATATCATTAGCAAACAACATAGACCCCCTTGAATATTCTTAATGAGCTCATCCATCACTTCTGTAAACAAAAAGGACTTAATAAGGAGCTTTGGTGTAGTCCAATATCGATAGAGAAATTCTTTCTATCATCTCTTATCGTTTTTACTCAAGCCTTTACCCTTTCATACATATCCCTAATAAACTGTAGTGGTTATAGGAACTCCCTTAACCTCTAAAACCTCCACATAATTTCCTTAGTAGTCTGTATATGCCTTTTCTAAATCAATAAAAATCCTGTGTATGTTACGGTGTCTTACCCTGTAATATTTCGTTAATCTTTCAAGAAGATGTAAAGCTTTCGTTATAGACCTTCTTGACTTGAAGACAAACGGGTACGTCCAGATAGGATCATGCTTTTTTACTCTCTTCTTAATCACCTTCTCCTATAAATTCATAATGTGACTAAGTAGTTTGATGTCTCTATAGCTGTTACAATTTTGGATGTCCCCTTTGATCTTGTATAGAGGAATTAACATATTAAGTCTTCACTCATCTAACATTTTTGTAGACTTAAGTATTATATCCAAAAACTTGGCTAGCCAAGTAAGACTCTCTATGCCTAGGCTTTTCCATACCTTTATGTGTATCTGTTTAGGTCCTACTGACCTTCCACTTTTCATCTCCCTTAATGCTCTTTTAATTTCATCCCTTATAATCTATTGACATGAGTAAAGTTACGAAACCTCTTAGACATGTTAAAATCACCTAAGGAAATGTTGTTCTCTATCCCTTCATTAAAAAGGCTATAAAAGTACCTATGCCATCTTATTTTGAGGTCATTTTCAGTCACAAACACCCATCCTTCTTCATCTTCTACACGACAAACTTGATCTAAGTCTTTCTGTTAAGTCAGGATGACTTTACGATGTTTTAATTTTGATGACAAACTAATAATAATAATGTTAGAAACAAATGAACCTTTTGACAAGTGTGTTAAGTGTGCAGACTAAGTGCAAAAGATAGACGAAGCAAAACACAGAAGAAGCGTAAAACACAGAAGAAACACAAAACATAAAAGAAGTACAGAAGTCATAAGAAACATAAAAGATAGACGAAGCAGAAAACACAGACGAAGCGCAAAACACAAATGAAACACAAAAGACAGAAGAAGCGCAAAACACAGAAGAAGTACAAAAGACAGACGAAGCAAAACAAATACGAAGCACAAAACACAGAAGAACTACAAAACATAGACAAAGCACAAACGACAGAAGAAGCGCAAAAGAAACAAGAAGCACAAAAGACAGAAGAAGTGCAAAACAAAGAAAAAGCACAAAACACAGACGAAGCGCAAAACACAGAAGAAGCAGAAAAGCACAGAAGAAGCAAAACACAGAAGAAGTGCAAAACAAAGAAGAAGCACAAAAAAAAGACGAAGTGCAAAACAAAGAAGAAGCGTAAAACAAAGAAGAAGTGTAAAACATAGAAGAAGCGCAAAGCACAGAAGAATTGCAAGACAAAGATGATACTTAGAAGAAGTTATGTCAGTGCATCAGACGGTTACTTAGTTGAAGTTAGTTACAGAACTCAACTAAATAGCGGTTTTCAAGAATCAAGAAATAGTTGTCAAGA